>JANHFT010001915.1:38497-48560 GCA_032467955.1 Pseudoxenodon macrops | reverse complement strand
TAAAATCCCCCCCAAAAAAATCCACAAAAAAGATGGTGGCATCCATGGACCAGAACCGGTTCTATGACATCACCAGCGGCTTACTACTTACTCTATAGAACCAGTGCGAACCGGTAGGATTTCATCCCTGGGTTGGGGACCAACAGCTTAAAACTGACCCTGGCAAGACAGAGTGGCTTTGTGTGCAAGCTTCTTGACTCTTGGTGAATTATCATCTTTAGTTGTAGAAAGGGTTGCATTGTCTCAGACAGGCCTGATACAAGATCTGGGGGTTCCCCTGGACTTGTGACTCCTACTCAAAGAACAGATGCCAGTCATGAGTGCTCATGCAAGTGGGGACATGAGTGGTTGTGATGCTCATGTGAGTGGGGCTGCAAGTGTGTGCAATGCTCACGCACCTGCGACACACCAGCCAGCCACTCACGTGGCCCAGTTGCAAATAGGCTGTAGACTGATAGTGGTCAGTGGTCCACAGCTTGGGGACTTCTGCTATATGCCATCCAGAGGCATCATTTGTGAATTTGCGTGCCATAAAAATTGTTTAATAAATAATAAATAAATAACTATCAGCACTGAAATTAAACAATGAAATGGAACTGATGGTTTTGAACGTCTTATTTTTGGTTCAACAAATTAACTTTATTTTTCTGTATGGTCAGAGAGGATGCATATGAAAGAGCATATGGAAAATGCTTGAATAAAAACAATTGCTTGAGAATGTGGTCTTGAACTAGTCTGGAAGTAAGCCCATTAAACACAACAGGACTACAATGTATATATATTTGAACTGACATGTACAGTATATGATTCTATGTAATAGGATAGTATTATAACAGCATATTTAGGAATGTTTAAGCTGAACAGAGAGGAAACAAAGTGGTATCCATAAAGCAGTAAATTTATGACTTGCAGCAGATTCTAAGAAAACACCTTTGAAAACCAAAGAATTTCATTTCAAATATCTCTGTGCTTTTCTTTATCTCTAGATTCAAACTGACATTTTACTTCATGTTTAGAAGTTGTCATTTTTCCATTGTAATACGTGAAAAGATTGCAGTATTGGATTGAATGACTGGTGAAAGGCTATTAAAAAATAACAGCATTCTCCTGGCACCTATTTCCCATTGAACAAAATGTTCAAATTTAACATTATTTTATAACTATGGTACTCTTTTTCTGAAAGGAAATTATAAAATAAAAAGAGCGGTTCAACTAAATAACTAATAAATCAACAACAGAAAATACAAAACAAGGCAATAGCTTCAAATGGAATAGACATACAATAATTCCTTTAAAAAGGGATGCGGTGGCTCAGTGGCTAAGGCGCTGAGCTTATCGATCAAAAGGTTGGCAGTTCAGCGGTTCTAATCTCTAGTGCCGCGTAACGGGGTGAGCTCCCATTACTTGTGCTGGCTTCTGCCAAACTAGCAGTTTGAAAGCACGTAAAAAATGTAAGAAGAAAAATAGGGATCACCTTTGGTGGGAACAGCGTTCCATGCACCTTTGGCGTTTAGTCATGCCGGCCACATGACCACGGAGATTTCTTTGGACAGTGCTGGCTCTTCAGCTTTGAAATGGAGATGATCACCGCCCCCTAGAGTCGGGAACAACTAGCACCTAATTACCTAAAAACAGTCTGGAGCAACTGTTATCCCAGAAATTCCCAAAGAAGCAAGCACATCTTCAGTTGTCATTTAAATAAAACATTGGGGAACCAGCCATACTTATGAAAGAAAGACTTTTATTATCAAGGATTATCAATTTTAAAAAATCCATATTTATAAATACTACAAAGCAAAACAGATACACCAGTATGATCCTAAGCAAAGGTTCCAAGCACAGGAATTTGGAAGGATGAGGAAAATACTCTTTAAGATAGCTGGGAACTACCGTAAGTGTTTTAGAACTATATAAATTAAAGTTAATATCTTGAACTAGATATATCTGGTCCATGATTTGGAATATTTCAATCTTGTATTTTGTGTTTGACTAGATCGGGTTTGTGTATTGCTGCAATGTATTAATATTTAATACTACAATTTTGTTCAATAAACTTGTGTTTACTCTTACTGGGATTATTTTTTAAAGAGTGACACGACACTGACACACTTTCTAATATATACTTTCTGGAAGTTTGAAGACATATAAATAATATAAATGCTGTTGTAACATACCATAGTGGCTAAACTCCTTTCAAGAAAATTTCAAATCAACTTTGCTTATGAGAACTATTCATGTAATGTTCTTTACAATGCCACTTAATTGGTTTGCCGGTTTACTTTCTTCTATGATGTTTTTCAGTAACCAACACCCTACAGCCTTTAAAAATCCTTTAAAAATCTCCTATTCAAGTTCAATGTCCAATATCCAAGAACCTTCTCCAGGTTAGAACTGAATGAAAACGAAACATTTTCAGTTGCCTTTGGAAAAAACACCTTAGGAACAACTATGACCTGGATGATTGAGAATCTCCACAGACTCCTGTTTAAGTCAGCGGTGGGTTCTAATTTACCTTGCTGGGAGTTTGCTGCCTCCCCTGCCACATGGGTGCACCTCGCGTGTGTGTGTGCACACCCTATGTGCGCATGCATGGGCAGTAGAAAAAAGCCATGAATATTTTTTTTTTTAAAAAGGCTGAAAACAAGATGGCGACGCATGTGTAGTGCCAGAAATTTGGCTTCTGCACATGCACAGAAGAAAAAAAATTCCCAAAAAAAGATGTCGGTGCCCACGGAGCAACAGAACCAGCTCCGTGACATCACCAGCGGCCTACTACCTGCTCGGTAGAACCGGTCTAAACCGGTAGGAACCCACCTCTAGTTTAAGTAATAATCAGATACAACTGTCCTTGTTTATTGTTTGTTTGTTTATGTCAAATGAAAACTGATTTGAAATGTTTCACAAGTCATCATTGTCATCATCATCACCATATAAAGTAAAACTTGTAACTACGAATAGAGAAAAATATTGTGAATTTCAAAATATAGGAAGTATAATCAGATTCGCCTTTAAAAAAATATTTGAGCTAAATACTACATAAGTGCCATGCTATTTGCAATAAAAATGAAATAAAAATCTCTACTCTACCAAGACCAATAAATACAGTAGTATGTAGTTATAAACATAAGTTTCCTTAATTTTAAGTAATTAGCTTTATTTTCATACCATCTTAAGGAGGCACAGTCTTAAGAGCACAACAGAATCAAAGTTTTTACCATCCACATAAAGTTTTGGAAATACTTGCATAAACAAGGCATTAGTAAGTTGCATCATACTTTCAGTTTAGTTAGGTATATTCTTCTTTCTGTCTTCAAAATATGCAATTGTTGAACCAGGATCTCTTAGTATTTGTGTGACTAACATTACTATTTCATTTTTATATGACTTGAACAATGAGATTCAAATACCAGCCAGTGCACCTTGTTTATGGATGTCATATTTATTATAATTTATTCTTGTGCTGTGCCCACCATTCTATATTATTATCCAGTTTCATTGCCTCGCTATCATTCTTCTCCCTTTTTCTTTATCACAATGAAGTAATTTGTAAACGACATTGTGCTTGATGCAGTTAAATTAGAAAATCATTATGAACAAATCAGAGTCATAAAGACAAAACATTTCTATGAAGCATTCCTTGTATTTAATTTGGCTGTTATTGATTTCAGAGGAAGTTCTTTAAAGAGACTAGCAGATGAATGATGAAGAAGTAATTCTGCCACATCTCGCAATTCCCATTGAAGAGGATATATATGGCACTGGGTTCAACTGTGGAATTCTTGGTCCTCTTTTTAAGCTTAATTATTTGCTTGCAGTTTTGTCACCAGACTACGTGCTAGTAGAGGTGGCGCAGTGGTTAGAGTTCAATACTGCAGGCTACATCAGCTGACTGCTAGCTGCAGTTCAGCAGTTCAAATCTCACCGGCTCAAGGTTGACTCAGCCTTCCATCCTTCCCAGGTGGGTAAAATGAGGACCCAGATTGTTGGGGGCAATAGGCTGCCTCTGTAAACCACTTAGACAGGGCTGTAAAAGCACTATGAAGTGGTATATAAGTCTAAGTGCTACTGCTATTGATAGTAGGTGTGGAGTTTGCCCATTTATATGCAGCACGTTACCCTGCTCTTCTTCATGGGAGAATGGTCTTATCCTGGGCAGCTCCTTGAATACAGTATTGTTTTCTGCTTGCACATTTGTCTGGTGTTAATCCTTGCTTACAGCATTGGCTACTGTAGGGGATGTGTTCTGGTCATTTTGTTTTCTTCTTAGCTCTTTTATTGGTTCTTTGAATGGTGTATACATGTGGTTTATCTATATATGTCTAGTGATGACTGATTTGAGTGTCAAGCTTCCAGGAGTCCCCTTGGATCTTGGAATTTAATTTGGCCTAAGATAGTCTAGGATTTAACAGAATAAAAGAATTGGAAGGGACCTTGGAGGTCTTCTAATCCAACCCATGCTCAAATAGGAAACCCTATACCATTTCAGACAAATGGTTGTCCAATCTCTTCTTAAAAACTTCCAATGTTGGACCATTCACAACTTCTGAAGTCAAGTCATTCCACTGATTATTGTTCTAACAATCAAGAAATTTCTTTTTAGTTCTAGCTTGCTTCTCTCCTTGATTAGTTTCCATTCATTGTTTTTTATTCTACCTTCACCTGAGCTTGGTCTAGGACAGGGGTGTCAAACTCAAGAACCAGGGGGTGGATCTGTCCAGGTGTGCTTTGCTTCTCCTTGTTCTCCATTGTTCTCCTCTCCTAACTGCTCTGCGCATATGTGCATCTGGAACAGGCCCCAGCTGTTGTTCTTCCTCCTCACTTATCTCAGCTTCCAAAGGCAGCTGCCTTTCTGGTGGCTGGGAAACGTCTGATGGCCCTGGCTCTATCTCTGCGTCCAATGCAGAGCATCTGTCAGACCTTCTCCAGACTCCAGAAGTGGCCCATGTTCCTCCACAACCTCATCATCATCCAAGTCTGCTGCCAGCTCTGCTAGCAGCCGGTGGGCCACAGCATGATCTACACTGGAGAGGCCACCACACAATAAGCTCAATTAAGACATATTTATGGGAGTTAATAATGTTTTAGGATACAAGATTTTGTATCTAGTTGACAGTTCCAATAATTCTGCTTTCTAACACATCTTCTAATGTCATATTGGCCTTAACTCTAATTCACTACGGATATATTCAGAGCAGGGGTGGGTTCTAAAATTACCTTGCCGGCGGTTCACTGCTTCCCGCGGCATGTGGGCGCACCTCGCATGCGCAGTAAAAAAAAAGCCCCAATTTTTTTTTTAAAGGCAGAAAACAGGATGGCGACGCCTGCGCAGTGCTGGAAATTCAATTTCTGCACATGCACAGAAGAAAAAAAATCTGAATTCCCCCCCCCCAAAAAAAATAAAATTACCCAAAAAAGATGTTGCCACCCACGGAGCAACAAAACCTGCTCTGTGACATCACAAGCAGCCTACTACCTACTCGGTAGAACCAGTCAGAACCGGTAGAAACCCACCTCTGATTTAGAGACTTTCTTATTTTATTGCTGGATGATCAGATGAGTTGGGGAAAAACAGTAGAAAGTTCAGAACTGTACACTATGTTCAATTTTTAGAATTATTTACACAAATATTATTTGGCAGTTGGTGTCTTTTTTTCTTATACATGTTCAGGCTTAGTTTCAAATATTTGGTTTCTTATATGTAATGGCTTTCCTTTTCTTTTCTAATATATTATACAATTTACTTTACTTCTATTCATAGATGTTTTTTGGCTTTTGAATCTTCTTAGGCCATTGATTTTATGGAATTATGTCCGATTACAGCTTGAAAACAGTCAGCCTACATCATATTGTTTCTAGGCATCATTTATTACACTATTTTTCATCCATTTCCATAGTAAATCTCATAATAAAGGAGGGAAAAAGAATCAAGACATTGTAAGAAAGTATATTAAAAATATGGGGAGCTACTATATAATGGAAAATCTGGACTCAACCACAAAGGAATTATATTTTCAGGATAACTGATAGTAATTATCCACATACTTAATAGAGCAGTTAGCTATTTTATTGCATGTAGGATGAAGGTGTTCAGCAAGTTGATTGCTTAAATGTAAAGTGAAAACCATTATAGTGTTTCTTTTTCCTATCTCCCCTACATTTTAATAGATATTTCGTCATCCACTTTTCAGCTTTAGAGCTAAGTGATTATTACTTGGCCTAAACAACATTTATCAGAAAATGAGAATGTAAATATTCCATTTGCTAAATATTAGATTTGAAGAATATTGTTTTCATGAACGCCTACAAAAATATGAATGGGCACTTCATGAGTTGCCCAGGCCAACATATATGATAAATATTATCGAATTTTCATTTTATACAGTGAATTAATAAAAATCTGTGAACATACCATACAATAGGCAAAGCTGTTTATGGTTATGAACATTTGTTCAATATTGAGAAGTTAAAGTTCAGTCTCAGAAACTTCAGTAGGTTTATAAGGTTCATTTGTTTGAGCAAAGTTATTTTAAAAGTTCAGAGGTAAAAAAACAGAAGTAGAAATGAATTGTAATTTTGTCACTGATTGGCAGCTGCTATAATGTGAAAAGTGTTATTTGATTACTCAGGACCTTCTTTCAGGTATTTAAAGAAGCAAAAATTGTTTTTGCATTTATGAGTTTTGGATCTATATTTAAAATCTGGATACAATATTCATATCCATATTAAGCATGGAAATTTCAGTGGCCTTAATTGAGAATTATCTGTCGAGGGCAAGAAACCAGGAGCCAGAATAGAGTTCAAAAGTACTATGAGTTTTGTCTATGCTATCTATACAGTAGAACTGTGATGGCGAACCTTTGGCACATGTGTCACAGGTGGCACGTGGAGCCATATCTGAGGGCATGTGAGGGGTTGCCCTATGTCAGCTCCAGCATGCATGCGTGCACTGGCCAGCTGATTTTTGACCTTCCAAAGGGTGGGTGAGGCTGTTTTCATCCTCCCCAGGCTTCAGGAAAGCCTCTGGAGCCTGTGGATGGCAAGAAAATGGACCCAACAGGCCTATCGGAAGTTTGGAAATGAACTTCCAGTAGGTCTATTGGGCCTGTTTTTCACCATCCACAGGCTCCAGAGGCTTTCCTGAAGCCTGGGGAGGGCAAAAAATGGTCCAATGGCCCTACCAGAAATCCAGAGGCTTCAGTGAGGCCTATGTGCTTGTGTAGAGGGGAGGCAGCGTGGAGTGGTGGTGGTGGTTGTGCATTGCATTATGGTTGCACCCTGAGCAAAAATGTTTGCCATTACTGCACTAGAATCAGATCTACTGATAGTCAAGGCAAATTGGCACCAGATAAGAGTCAACAGGGAGGAGAGGGATCTAGACTTAGGTCTCTTTATGGAGTGTAGACTAATGATGTATCTGACCTGACTGGTCAACAATTGGTCATCTTCTACATTACCTCACCTTTTTTGGGCTTAAAGTGTCAATACAGCTTTGAGGGTAACTTTAAATCACGATCCCTTATCAAATGAAATATATAAGAAAAGTTTAGCATATTCGGAATCCCACTTTCATGCATGAGAATTACTATTAGTTGTCTTGTGCCATAATTCTTCTGCGGTCATGCCTACAGATATTTCCTTAATAGAAAATGCTACACAATTCATTTTTCCAATCTTATTCCTTAGCTTTTTTGCTTTGTTTTATTTCATTGCATTTTCCTTCTAAAATTTCTGAGGAGCATTAAATTCAGGGGTGAAATCCAGCAGGTTCTGACAGGTTCTGAAGAACCAGTAGTGGAAATTTTGAGTAGTTTGGAGAAACAGCAAATACCACCTCTGGCTGGCCCCAGAGTGGGGTGGGAATGGGGATTTTGCAATATCCTTCCCCCAGGAGTGGGAAGGGAAGGGAGATTTTGTAGTATCCTTCCCCTGCCATGCCCACCAAGCCACACCCACCAAGCCACACCCACAGAACTGGTACGGTAGTTAAAAAAATGGATTTCACCACTGATTAAATTTCCTTTTATTTTTACTACAAAGTTACTGCATTATTACGATATTATCAATCATTTTCATAATCAAATATTCAGTATGTTTGGATCACTTCTATGTGTAAGTTTTGCCTCTACATTAATTAACTCTTTTAAAAAAATCAGATGAAGCCAGATGCATAGAAACTGTATTCCAATGTACCCAACAGCCCTGGAATATCTAAATTGGCAACTAGCTAAATGGCTGTTTCCATTTCTAAGATTATATTCTAAATGTTTCCCTTTGTAAAATAAATTTTTATATATTTCTTGAGACAAAACATAGGTTAGTGTTTGCCATAAAATATTTTTATATAAAGATTTTTTATTTCAAAAACTCAATATTTTACAATCCCATAGTAAAGGCATAGTAAAAAAAATTATTGGAAATTCTAATTAGTATGCAGATGTTAGAAGTATGATGTGGATTTTTATAACAGTGGACTTCTTTTTCAAATCATGAAATACCTTGCTTTTGCACATTCTGATGGCTGATATAGTTCTCCAGAAATTTATCTTTTTAAGAATTGATGCTCTCAGTTCAGCCTAAAACTTTATTTAAAACTATCTATCTCCAGCGAGACTGGCAAGGATGTTTAAGGATAGTTCAGCGAAGTGCTGGAAATGTTATCAATTACCAGGATCAAACTATCATATGTGGTGGACTTGTGCACAAGCTAAAATGTATTGGACTAAGATTAAGATGTGGTTAGAAGAGATGATACAACAACGTATTGAACTGAAACCAGAAAGTTTTTTGTTAGGAATAATGCCTGAAAAATATGGGAAAGTGAATAGATATTTGATTATACATGTGTTAATGGCAGCTAGAATTATATATGGCCAACATTGGAAAAATGGAGAGTTTCCCGAAGAAGAAAAAGTGAGAAGGAAAATATTAGAATGTGCAGAAATGAATTCTGCGCGCATACGCAGAAGAAAAAAAACAAAAAAAGAGGCTGAAAACAAGATGATGACACATGTGCAGTGCTGGAAATTCAGCTTCTGCGCATCCGCAGAAAAAAAAAGCAAAACAAATCCCCCACCCAAAAAAGATGGCGGCACCCAGGGACCAGAGCCGGCTCTGTGACATCACCAGCGGCCTTCTACCTACTCCCTACTCAGTAGAACCAGTCCAAACTGGTAGGAACTCACCTCTATATGTATATGTATGACTTCACAAGGCCTCCTAGTGATTTACAAAGTCAATTAAAATAAACACATTAGAGAAGAGAAAGTGGAACTGATGAGTTGGTTAGACAATCCAGTCTCTCGGTGTCTCCTTTTATTCTATTTTATTTGTTTTATTCATTTTTTTCTAATTTTATTTGTTTTTACTATCTTTACTGCCCGTTGAAGATAATTAGTCATAACATCCTCAGCATTTTGGAATTTAATTCAAACTCCTGAAGAAAAGAAGACGGAAGGGTGAAAAGAAAAAAAATGTAATGGATAATGTCCACACTGTTACGCTCTACATGAGCCATCAAAACACACACAAATTGACAATTATGTGCTGGACAAGAAATGTTTAAGTAAAACTATCAAAAAATCCTATCTACTCCATTTATAGCTCAAATAGATGTGACACTCTGAATTGGGATTTGGAAACTGAATTAGAAAAGCAATAATTTTTAGAGCTCTCTTCGTGAGGAATTAAGCCATCAGAACAAATCCCCATTCTTATTAGTCTTCTCTCTGATAGCTACTGTTTCCCCAACAAAAGTATGCCTGGTATGAGATGAGAAAGTTACACAACACATTAACCAAGGAAATATGAAATAAGTCATTTAACTTTTGCTTACTTAGTTCCATGTATCCTTAATCTGGATCCAACCTAGTAATTACAGGAGAACTGAGCTTCCTACACATATTCTTCCAAGTGACATTGACAGCATAAATCAATTCAGAAATCTGTTGTGAAACAAATCTGGTATGCAGAAGCTGGAACGCACAGAGATTATTTCTTCTTCTTCTTCTTCTTCTTCTTCTTCTTCTTCTTCTTCTTCTTCTTCTTCTTCTTCTTCTTCTTCTTC
>JANHFT010001915.1:27792-38397 GCA_032467955.1 Pseudoxenodon macrops | reverse complement strand
TCTATGTGAGCGCACTGGTCGGTGGGAGGCTATTGGCGGCAGAAGGCGGTCTCGTAAATAGCCCGGTCCAATGCCTTTCACAACCATCCTGTGAGAACGATCAGATTTAAAGACCAAAGTTACCTATTCAGTTCCATGGACAAATAGAGAATTGTTCCCTGGTTAGTGGCCAACATCTTAATTGCTGTACCACATTGACTCTTTGATTTCTATTGATATTTGCTTTATTAAAATATTTAAAATCATATAAAATAAAACAATTATGAAATATAATATTAATGTAAATATGCAGCAATTTGAGTTAATATGTAGAAAGATGCTGAAAATAGTTCTTTATCTATCTGGAAAATATTTCAAATGCAGAAACGAGGAAATATATGCCAAGCTTGACACCAACTTAACTTCAACCTTAAAATGCTTTTCAAGAGTGCAGCTGTTTAGAATGGAAGCATGTATAAAATAACAGATACACATCAACCTCAAAGCCCCTTCTGTTGTGTCTTTCATAAGAAATGTCCTCAAACCAAACTTAATGAAACTCACATCTGAATTCATTCATTTTCATGGTTCATTGTCAGTTCAACAAAATGAACTGGTTGATAAAGTAATTAGGTAGCTATCATTATTATTCAAGACAGCTCTAAATATATTATAAATATATCATAAACTTCCCCAGCTGATATGTTAACATGTAACCACAGCTAACATTTTCAACTTTTACGGCATTGGACAACACATCATTCACTGGGCAAGAGGCCACTTTATTGTGTTAAAACTGTATTTTCTTACTTAAAAAGCTCTATGTGTAATGTTGTAAACATCATTTGCTACTAATCTTTATATATCAGTCATTTCAGTCTGGAGTCAGGCTTGAATGTAACACTGAAATAGTTTTGGTTGCCCTGATTAATCATTTACTGGCAGAGACATAAGGAAAATATTACTGTTTTGATACTTCTGGATCTGTTTGCAATCTCTAACCTTATTTAATTATTTCAGGAGTGGCTCTTGGATTGTAGTATAACACTGGTTGCAAAGAACCAGTAGGGAATTTCTGTGTGGCTCCATTGCATTCCAGTATCCCAAAACATAGTTTTTTTTTCAACTGATTTATATCAGCATAAAGCTACTAGGGATGCTTATTAAATAATGAGGTGAGATGTTATCAGTATGCAGAGGACATTAACTTTATCTGCCTTTTTCATCAGAATACGGAAAAGCTAAACACCTTTTAGCCTTTCCAGTAGCCCATATGAGTTAATTCTACTTTATTGTAAGGATACATTAAGAGAATCTTGGAAGTCTGAAGTTACAAATCGCCCACTGTTTCTTTTAAGTTAGGGAGATTCCTTTCTAAGTTTCTTTCTCTGCCAGTTATGCAGTTACAGGCTCTCCCTCCTCTTATCTGATTTTTGCCAGGCAACATCTCTTCCCTCGCATCCCTGTCCCTCAAGGCCATTCTCACATACCATTACAGCACTTGACAATAGTCTGAAGGTAGTCACAGGCTATGTGAGGCCAAAAAATAATCGGAAGTGACATAAGGTGAAAGGCATTCTAGATATGAGGTTCTCAAATGGGAAAAACAAAAGGCATTTTTCTGCATGAGGTGAGACACTCTGAATGAAAGGGTCATTAGCTTGGGAAGTCTACACTGATTCCAAGCTATCTTAAGAGACAAAAAGAACTTATACTCACTTTGGTTGACACACTACTTGGGAGTTATTCCCTAATAATTTTACGCTTGGCTTACTGCATTGCCCTCTAAACAAAGTACCCTATAAACCTTCTAGAAGTTGTAACTGGTGCAAATTACATCTGCTTGACTTAATATGTTGCTAAATGGAAATAAATATCATTGGTATTTAAAACATCACACTGGCTGGCTCCGAGCTATCAGGTTCAATTCAAAATGTTTATATTATTTTATGAAGCCTTGTACTATTTAGGATCCTGGTATTTAAAAAGTTACCTCAGAAAAAGGTCAACTGAAAAGTAGATAATTCCTGATGACGGTACAGCTCTCATCCACTGCTATATTTTATAGCTTTATTGTTTACTTTCTGGTATAAAATGTTATTCTATTGTTTTCTCTGCATTCTAAAAATGCAGTAATGTAGTAGATAATGGTGGTCATGACAATTACAAAGATGTTGATATCATCATCAGCATAAGGGGCATGCATAAGTGCACCGTCATGCGTCCCATCCCTGTCCTACTGTCCCCATTTATTTGTACTCATTTCCTGTCTTCATACGCTTGTTTATTCTTATATCTATTATCTTGTAAATGATTGACAAATCAAATAAATAAAAATAATAAAATGATATTACACCCATAATCTGGAAATGATAAATGCTGGGGTGTTCTGTGAGAATCACCAGCAACCAACTTTATGGATGAATTATGAATAAGTATGTTTTAGTGGCAAGAGTTTAGTGTAGTGTTTTAAGACACTGAAGTAGAAACTGGAAGAAAAGGACTTCTAATCCCATTTTACACACAAAGCCAGTTGATTGATTTTGAGTCAGTCATTCTCTCATAGTTCTAGGAAGCAGGCAATAGCAAACCACTATTAAAATCTTGCAAAAAAAAATGAATTTAATTGTCCTCACCATTGCCAGAAATAAAAAATGACTTAAAGGCAAATAAACAAAAAATGTTCTAGTTGTATCAAACTTGAAAAACCCATAGTTCTACTATTCAACATCCAATCTTAACTCACAATGATATTGTGTGGAATTTGGGAAGAATACTTTACAGTACTTCTCTGGTATTCATTAAAACATACACAGGTTTATCTATGACCATGAATAAAGATGTTGATAATTTATGATCCTTTATCTGATTTGTTTTAGTGCACTTTTAATAAATTCTTAAAACTAAGCATATAGTACAGTAGCTTTCTAAAAACAGCAATTAAAATTCCTACTAACTGCAGCTTCATACACTTTTTTATAAGCAGCAGAAAAATGGGACCTATTTCATACTGCCGCCTTAAAAGGTTTTATAGAAATCTTATTGTTATAAGAAGTTCCTATTTTTCTACTAGTAATTCTAATCTTTAGCTACTTTCCTACAGTTTCTAGGTACATTGTTTATATTGCAAACTTTACCTTACACTAGTCAATGACTGCAACATAATTTTTTTATATGAGTGGAATCTTAAAAACTGTTTTAAAGAATGCATTATATGGTAGTTTAAAATGTACAAAGAAAATAAATATGCTGGCAGTATAGTGAATTGCCTTTTGCCTTAAATATAAAACTTATTGCTACTTTTTTTAATGGATGTGAGGTTCCTTCCAGTTTATTCTATTCTATTGTAGGATTTGAAGTCTCAATACTGGGAATACATTACTATCTCAAGACAAATGGGCTCTCTGCTTATTGCTGAGTCCAATGCACATTCTACTTATATATTTTGCAGGGACATGGTGGCTCAGTGGCTAAGGTCGATCGAAAGGTCAGCAGTTCAGCAGTTCGAATCCCTAGTGCTGCATAACGGGGTGAGTTCCAGCTTCTGCCAACCTAGCAGTTCGAAAGCATGCAAGTAGAAAAATAGGGACCACCTAAATACCAAAGGCGTTCCGTGTGCCTTTGGCATTTACTCATGCTGGCCACATGACCACGGAGATGTCTTTGGACAGCCCTGGCTCTTCAGCTTTGAAATGGAAATGAGCACCACCCCTAGAGCTGGGAACAACTAGTACATATGTGCGAGGGGAACCTTTACCTTACTTATATTTTAGGGGAATGCTCAGGAAGAACCAAACTCACACAGAGAATAGAATAGAATAGAATTCTTTATTGGTCAGGTGTGATTGAACACACAAGGAATTTGTCTTTGGTGCATATGCTGAACTGATAAACAAGTCCATACAAGGTAGAAAACAAGGATAACTTCTTGGGGTATGTATTTAGGGACTATTGTCAAGAAGTTTTCTTTCTCCTAGTAGCCAACTACTTCATTTCAACTGACCAGGAGACATGGAAAAGAGTAGTTTGAAAATAATTGAAGATTTGTTTTCAACTGAAAAAACATATCTTTCAATTACACCATTTAATAGTAATCCAGGATGTCCAACATACACAAAATGAGATATAATATAAATTGATGGTTGCTATTGTTTTTCAGTTGTTCAGTCACTTCTCATGCTTCATGAGACACAGGGTCACAATTTTGCCAGAACTGTCAGAAAGTTTGTAAGTCATACTGGTGTCATCAATGATAATGTCAAGCTTCTGGTGGCCTCTTTTTCAATTGTTTCAAGTGAGCAGTTTTTTTTTCCTGTTTAGTTTAGATTTCAGTTTAAATATTCTTAACATTTTTATCCAGGGCCAGTTCAAAGTTATTAATTTTTCTCCTAGTCCAGCCTTTCTGATGGTCCAGCTCTGACAGCTGTATGTTAAAACTAGGAAAACTATCATTTAATACATGCCTTTATTGGTATGGTGACATCTCTGCACTGTACAATTTGCCTCAAACCGTCATAATCTTTATTCCAAGTAGATGTCCCTTTTTATCATGTTTATAGTTGCCATTTATGTGAATTGTGGAGCTCGGGAAGTTAAAGTGTGGTACTACGGTACTTCAATTTCTTCTCTAAGTTGACGTTTCCTACCATTATCATTTTAGGAGTTTTTTATTGTAGTAAACATTGAGTGGCAGATTAGATTCTGCAATTTCCTCTTTCAATTTTAACAAAAAAATGCCTTAAGTCTTCCTGATTTCCAGTAATCAAACATACCTGGATTTGTTGATTTTACTTCATGGTGTAATCTGCATATAAGTTAAATAAGGTAACAGTACATATAATCTTGGGGCATTCTTTTATGAAGTAATAGCAATCACATTTAGCTTTATCTATAGCTCTACAGCTCTATAGCTTTACAGCCCTATCTAAGCAGTTTACAGACTCAGCATATTGCCCCAATAATCTGGGTCCTCATTTTACTGACCTCATAAGGACGGAAGACTGAATCAACCTTGAACCAGTAAGAATCAAACTGCTGGCAGTTGACAGAATTAACATAAAATAGTGCAATACTCTATTTCTAACCACTGCACCACCATAGCTCTTCATAATATACTATGCAGCACTCTTTCCTATCACATAACAAGTTCATTTTATATTGTGATACAACTTTCCTTTCCTTGGTAAGATATTTATATGCTTCACAGTGAAAATGCAGTAATGTTTTGTCCTTCTGTAAGATTTTTTGTTGCTGTTTAGAGATATTTCAGATGCAGACATGAAATGTAGATGTACATCCCTACTTCAAATTTTAGGGATTTGAGGATAAAATGAAACCTACAATATGGTTCTTAGTTCTTCAGCTAGATGGAAATTTATATTACCTGAAAGTACTATATCTGAAGAATATTTGTTCTTGAAATACATCACTTTATATAGGAATGTTTAGATATATGTGTACATTGGAAAATAGTTTTAATTGGAACAGGAACTCTTCCATCCAAGAATCTTATTTACGTGAAACACTACAGTACAATCCAACATAGATATTACTTTAAGGTTAATAGGACTTACTACTTTTTTGTATTTATATGGGTTATTTCTACATCTTTATGCTTATATGGTTGGGATTACCTAATACTAGAGATATAGCACAATTCTGTTAATAAAATAACCACATTATGGATTTGTGCTTGAAAATGTGTTGGTTATCCTATTGAAGAACAAACCATGTGACAAAGCTTTCAGAAAGTTTTGTTAAACAGAGCAAAACCCAGAAATACAAATTAGAATTTTGCTTCCTAAAGTGGTTGAAGATTCAATCTGAGTTATGCATAGGGAGGCTTTAAAATTCATAATAAAGTCTAATAGATAAAGCTAAACAGATTATGCTTCCTTCGTTCTTCTTTCCCTAGATTTGTTTTAGATTTGTGTAAGTATTCCTGGTTTATCTTTCCCCCCCCCTCCTTTAATTATTATTTTTCAAATGGCAACTATGTGAATAGAATAATGAGTATCCATTCAAAAGAGTTTTCTAGAAATAAGCATGTTTATTTTATACCGAATCAAGTAATAATTTCCTTTCAATAGTGGTTAAAGAAATTCATATGTTAAAACTAGGAAATATTAAATGTTATTCTTTAATATTAAAGAATGGCAAAACTACCACAAAACATGATTTGAAGTTACATTTTATGGCTTGCCTTTCCTTTAAAAAAAATCTATCTACTTTTTAAAATATGAATTAATGAAAATGTAGGTTAAGTGGGATGAAGTAAAAGGTGCTGAGATGTCCAAATTGAAAGTTTCATATTAATATATACATTAAGAACTCATAATAAAAAGGTTACAAAAGTATTCCTTGATTAGGTGACACAGAAACATTTTCTCATTTAAATGAACTTTCACTTCTCTGTCATTCAAATCCTGGTCATCTCATAGTATGACTGTTGCAGTGCACTCTACATGGGGGTACATTTGAAGACCACTTGTAAACTACAATGTAATTTCTATCTTTTATTTATTTTTACTTTGTATTAGTTTTTATCTTTGTAATTTGTAATAAAAATTATACAATCAATTTTCAATATTTGTTTTCTGGCTATTGCTTGCATAAATAGAATTAATAATAAATTATTGGCTTGAGAGGCACAATTAAGGAGTAAAGAAAAAAAGACAAGTCCTATTGTGTAACTGAAGTTAACTAATTGCTTCCTTAGCATCACTGTTTCGTATCTAAAAGTGCTTTTTCAAGAGACAATTGGACCTTTTGCTTCTCATCCCAGAAGTGTCTTCAGTTGTGACTGAATGGTGGTGGAGAATGGAAGAATTTATGTTCCTTGCAGTCATCTGGTGTTAGCATTCTTTGTTAGAGTCGTTGAGGCCACTTGAAGGCTTATCGCTACTCTGAGGTTACCTGAATAGTGCAAATGGGTGTGGAAATGAGGTGTGTTCCTACTGGTTTGGACCGGTTCTATAGAGTAGGTAGTAAGCCACTGGTAATGTCACAGAACCAGTTCTGGTCTGTGGACGTCACCATCTTTATTTTGGAAATAATTTTTTTTGGACAAACATTTCTTTTTGAATTTTTCCAGTTTTTTCTTCTTCTGCGCATGTGCAGAAGCTGAGTTTCCAGCACTGCGCATGCGTTGCCATCTTGTTTTTGGCCTTTTTTTGGGGGGGATTTTTTTGTACTGTGCATGAGCGTGCATGCGTACGGAATGCGTGCATATGCGAAATGCACGTGAAATGCGCGCATGTGCAAAATGTGTGTGCACCCATGAGGCGCGCCACGCAGTGTGGGAGGAAGCAAACCGGCGGTGAGGTAAGTTAGAACCCACCCCTGGTGTGGACCTTTCTTGGGACTTCTGAAAGGATTGTGTTGTGTAACGAAGAAGTCATCTCCATTAAGAGTGAACAGGCATCTCACAATAGAGGGGATACGACACCACCTATCTCCTGTGTACAGTTTTCTCAATGACTCTCAGAGAGAGAGTGCTAACAACCGGATGACTGCAAGGAACATAAATCCTTATACTTTCCACCATTCACTGAAGTAGTTTCTTGGATGAGAAGCAAAATGCCTCTTGAAAAAGCACCTTTGGGACAAGCACATGGATGATTGAGAATCTCCATAGACATTCATATCTGAGACTTTTTCTTCCCTTGAAAGGCGGAATAAACCACAATGCCTTGTGAACCTAGCTTCAAAAGTAATCATGATTTTTTCTAAAGAAATGATTTTTAGATATAGTAAAAATGTAACTACATATCCAATTGCTGACCATGATGCATTAAATCAGTCGAATGGCAGGCTAATCGTGTGTTGTATATGAAATAGGGCCTCTTTGCACTTTCTTTGTAAAACAGCTGAAGGAAGTCAATTATACAGAACGGAGTAGTTTACATTAAGACTATCATACTATACAATAGTAGCTTTCTAATTTATTTATCAAAATATGCCATTCAGAAGTTTCTGTATTCAACTAATACTTATTTCTTATATTTTGGGATTAAATCTGTATACTGTAAACAAATGAAGCCACTTTAATTATTGATTATTGATTGAAATATGTAATATAGAGTTGTGAACGGCTTTTATCTAAAGTCTCAGAAAACCTCTGCAAAACTTTTTATAACTGCATCTAATGGTCTATTGGTTTTGTTAGTCTATTCTTGGCGAGGTTTTTTTTTTGGAGGGGGGGTGTTATTCCAGGTTTCACATTATATCTACTTAAGGTCCAAGAAAACAAAGCTATGTCCATGTCTTCCTATTTTTTTGTCTTCTTTTTTAACCTTCATCCAAACATACAACAAATTTGCATGGTTGAGAGTATTAACGGTTAACGTTTTGGATTTAACATCATAGTTCAGTTAGACAATGTCCAACAGTCTATTATATTGTACTTCTATCATATTGTATTTCTGTTTTCCAATGGAAAATACTAAATTATATGTAAGAAAGTATATGAGATATTATATTTACTCTTCTTTAAAAAAGACCTTATTGGATTTTGACCATATGACCTAATATTCTTGGGCACATATTTGAAAATGCCTTTCAGTCTTCAAAATCCAAAATCTCTAGAGCAGTGCTAATTAAATGTGCCTTGTCTGCTAATTACAAAGTTCTTCTAATTGTTGCTTTAGATAATTATGTCTACCTGAATCTTTTAGAAACTAGGTTTTTTTCATGAAAGATATAGACGGTATGTCATTATTATGATCTGTCTGAAGAATGGCTTTTATTGGTATATAATATCAACCAGTATTTTTCTTATTACAATATATGCTGTAGAGGAAAACACTTCCTATGACTCCATATCTTTTAAAGGACATTCTGTATTTTCTACCATCTTTTTATTTCAAATTTAAGAATTTAAAACCATGCAAATATAGAATAATATGTAATCATAATTTTAATAAACCCACTTGTTTGAATATGTGATGTCAATCAAAAAACAAAGCGTAAATAGCTGATTACTAAATTTCAATAATTTTCAATAAGGATTAGACCACATTTGAATCCAATAATTAAAGTGTCACTGTAATTATTGGATTCAAATGTGGTCTAATCCTTATTGAAAAGCTAAATTATTTTGCATTCATTGCTTCTTTGAACCTTCAGTAGTTTTCTGAGCATGAAAACTTATGTTCCATCAAGCTCAAAGGTGGATTAACGAACACCAAACCTGGACTGATCACAAGGTGGAGCATGTTATTTTCAATTCCATATTTTAATCAATGATTCAGCTTCATTCCAAAACCTGAAGGTAGGAGAAAGGCAGAACGCATCTCTTTGCACAAGCCAAATAAATAAATAACAAGCAAACAAGCAGTATTGCACTGTATAAGTTATGAAGCTGACTCTTCATTCCAGACATATAACTTTTTCAAAAGGCCTTGTAGATTAATGCTAGATTTACAAAAAGATTGAATATACTTCAGCTTGGACCATATCTTCTAATTATGTGCTCAAATTATCTACAAAATGAAGGACATAATAAGCTACCGTAGTACTCGGCAAAACAATATACAATTGCATGCAGTTTAAAATAATTGATATGGCTTTTCCATACACATGCACAAAATCTCAATTTGTGCTTTCGTAATGTATGTCTCCTATCCAGGATTTAACAATGCATCTCAAGCAACACAATGAGGGATTCAAACAGATAAAAGGTGGGTGACTGAACTAATATTCAATAGCAGAAATAGAGAATCTATTTTGGTTTTATTTAAAAGAAGAATATTTTGCTATGCGATGTACTGCATGAAAGCTCATTTATAATAAATGTATTGTGCTTTATTGCACTTTTATTGTTGGATGTTTTTGTTTAACCCTTTGACTAGTTTGCAAAATATTTCTAGCACCGCTGATCCTTCATCATAAAAATTCAGCAGTGCCTTTTGAAAAGGAATTTTAAATTAATTCATGTGTCGCACAGTTATGCTGTGAATCAGATTATATTTCATTTGAGAACAAATGGAAAACATTTTTACGAAATTTATATCAAGCCTATCTACTACCTACACAATTCCCTGCATGAAAACTACATAATTCCAACAGAGAAGTTTCTGATGTACTGTATCTCAGTTACTGACAAACTCCAATACCTCATTTATAATGAAAGAGTAAGTTTGTCAATTGGTTAATGTACTGGAATAGAAAGAGACTGTGAATTTTGGTCTTCCGTTAAGTATTAAAGCTGGTTTAGCATTTGCAGAATTAATGTAACAAATTTGTGAATTCTTTATTTATCATTTATATTTTTAAAATTATCTCAAATCAAAACTAAATCTGGATATCATATAATTAGAACAATACAATATCTTAAAATATCACATAATGCAGATACATTCTGTATATAGACATACAGAAACAGAAAGAACATCCCATAATAGGGGAAAATACATATCAGAACCACAACACACAATGAAACACACATGAGCTTTTTAAATTCTTTAATGCTTTTCTATTACAACTGAATGCTTGTAAATACTTATTTTTTTTTTCTGTATATCCTTATTTCACTGGTCATTTTGATATGCCTTCCTTCCTTCCTTCCTTCCTTCCTTCCTTCCTTCCTTCCATCCATCCATCCATCCATCCATCCATCCATCCATC
>JANHFT010001914.1:188105-199626 GCA_032467955.1 Pseudoxenodon macrops | reverse complement strand
ATGATGTAATGAAAGGGCTTTGGGATTCCTCTTATGGCTCTGCCTGAAGGAGGTAGATCTTTGTTATGTAGAATAGACTGGCCCAGGCCTTAATGGCCCCATTGACAAAGAGGGGTGGCTGAGTTTCGGCCTCCCTTTTAGGGGAAATATTCTGCCCTTTTAATATTTCCTAAAATATCTCATTTTCCCAGGAGAGGGGTGGGTGCTAACTTCCTACAGCGTATTACAAAATTACATTTAAAAAACCCTAAATATGGCTCTCTTGCTTTATGAGTACATAGACATTTGGATGGAGAAACTTAAAAGAATTATGTTCTCTTCTGAAAAGAGGTGGGGAAAGCCACCAAATATTTTAATATCCCTGCATTTGAACTGCCAGTGCTGCTCTCTGATTTCAGAAGTAGTATTTTGAAATGGAGAGTTTTCTATTTTTCTAATTCCCTCCCTTCCAGCAGTTTCATTCCAACGAGCAGCATAATTGGAATACAACCACTGTCTGGAGAGAAGGGGAATTTTTGGCAAGAGGCAATAGAGCAGTTGGAGATTTATTCAGATTAAAGCATAGCTTGTACAACACATATTAACAGCAGTGTAGCATTGTGTTTCTACAGCTGGGATATATATTTTAATTATATATGCAAACAGAAGGGAACCAATCAGGGAATACTATGCTAATGAATTCCAGTAGAATATTATTTTGAGTAGAAGCTGAATTGCTGTTTGAAGTGGCTTGTGAACTTCCCTTTTCAGTTTGGCCATTTCCTCTACCGTAGGCATTCCTCTGAGAAAGAGGATGTTGGGTTATTTAGAATTTTTTAAATAAATGGATTCGGATATAATGATGCTTTTTTCTTTGGTGTGATGACATCAGAAAGCTGGAGAATTAGAAAATTTGGGATCAACTTCTTTCCATTACAAGATTGTTCTTTTGTTAGCCTAGAAATTACTACTTCTGAATATTATAATAATATTATCAAACCATATTGCTGATGTAGAAAATACATTGGAATTTGAAGAATGAAAAAGCCTTGCTATTAGATTAAAAAAAAATTTTTTGCTGTAAAAATAGTATAGTTTTTATTTTTCTTTAAATAATATTAATATATTACATTAAAGGCTTTATGTATGCTAAACAAATGATAAGGTCTTGCCAAGCCTTAGTTTTCAGCTGTGAGATTGTAGCAGATAAATTTGCTGTTAGTGTTCAGTCTGCTTCATTACTAGAGTACAAACAGAAATTCCAAACTTATTTTCGTGAAAATATTTTTCTTGTGGCCTCCAGTGTTTTTCAGATCTTTTTCCTTAAGTTTTTTTTTCTCGTTGTTGATTTGAATTTCCATTAGTTTTTTTGGTATGTGCAATCCTGCAGTACAGTATTGTTTTACTGGGATACTTTCCTCTATCAAACAAACTTTATTATAGCCAAAAGCAGCATAGGATGATTGGAGTGCAAAAAAGATACATAAAAAGCTAATTACTTTCCTCTATTTTCTCTGAATTGCTATAAAGGCAAGAAGAATAAAGAGGAAATACATGTTATCCTCTGTTTTCTGTTTTGTTGACTAAGGGTGTGAGAGTTTTTTATTTGTTCATTGTTAAGGTCCTTTTCACTTCACTTTTTATCTTTTCAAAATGCTTTAGGCTACTGTATAGGGAAGATCAGAAGGTAGCTGAAGATTAAAACATGAAAATTAATAAACACCGGTGATAATAAATAAAACAAATTCAATTTGAGTTGTTTAGAAAAACAGAAACGTTTTGTACACACAACTATATTTTAAAAGAAAGTCATGCAATAGCTGTATGTTCTTTTTATTCTACAATGTTAATTTTAATACCTGCAATTTTGCAATTGTAAATGTATTTTGCCTCACTTAAAAAAACCTCTCAGTTCTTTCATAGATGTACTGTTATACCCTGGTAGTAAATGATACTGTTATTGCTTCAGAACAAAGGTCAATTCTTCACTAAGTCTGCCATTCTTTGTTTCTGAATACTACTTTTTAAAACTCAGAAATATGTAAATGGTTTCATTCCATGTTAAGAAATAAGAAATTTGGAAATATTATTTTGCTTAAAACTAATAAAAGTTATGTCTTAACAGGTGGCAGCACTTGAATGACCTTGTCTGGGCTTAAAAATTAAGCAGGATTAGTACTAGGCTACTGACAGCTCTGGGTGAGAGATTGCAAGTCAAAAAACAAAGAAACAAAAGGAAGGAATTGCAAACAATTTCTGTATGGTATTGCTGCCAAGAAAAGTACATGGATGTGTCCATATAGATGGTAGGAGTAGAGCTTGATTTGAAGGAGACATTATCTTGCTAAAGCCATTAATTCGTTTCAGGAATTCCATTTATTGTTTATTGAGCTATTTCTTTTTACCTTCACATATGGTAATGTTAAAATCTTTTTTTTTTTAAATTTTGAAATAAATGGGAATTTTGCCAGTAAAAAGTATGAATGTTTCTGAACAGGTGATATGGTGATAATAAATATTGTAAAATTTCATAGTATAAAGATATCTGGCGATGACAATGCTTGTAGTATCCAAACAGCATGGGGAAGAGAAGATTTGTATACAAAATTATTCAGTAGGTTGTTGACAGTCACCTTCAGATAACTATTTACTTCTTAATTACGGGAAAATAGTGTGGAATCTAGTATTTTATTTCAAGCTGTAACTTAGCAGACAGAATTTAATTTTAAAAATCCAATGCTTAGTTCATGGTTGTCCAACCTTTTGACTTGCCCGGGCTGCATCAAGTGAAGAGGAATTGTCTTGGGCCACATATAAAATATATAATATACTAACAGCCATGAACAGGAACATAGACATTAACAACATCTGCATACCATTCAAAAGAGACAATCAAAAAGGCCAAAAAGGAAACAAAAAAGACCAAATACTTACCCACCAGCAATCAACACCAAGATGAGCAGAGATTAACACCAAGATTAACATTAGACCAACAATCAAGAAGCAAAGAATAGCCCAGTCAAGGAATTGCCAAACAAGCAACTGTAAATAATATCCAATCAAGGAATCACCAAGACCACTCCCACCATTAGAATGTAAAAATGTGAGCAAACCCCATTTCCTACTAACACGGTGATGTTACCTAGTCTGGTAATGAAATGTCTGCAAGAAAACAACCAAATTCAACACCAAGGACCAGTTGTGAAATCCATATTTTTTTATTACCAGTTCTGTGGGAGTGGTTTGGTAGGCATAGTATGGCTTGGTGGGCGTGGCAGAGGAAGAATATTGGAAAATCTCCATTCCCACCCCACTCTGGGGCCAGCCAGACGTGGTATTTGCCAGTTCTCCGAACTACTCAAAAATTTCGCTACCAGTTCTGCAGGACCTGTTGAAATCTGCTGGATTTCACCCTTGCCAAGGACTCACAATTCAATCTGGAGCTACAAATGTTATCATCAATCAATATATGTTAATGTATCTAAATAATAAACTTTTTAAAAATAGCTTTTGTTATCCTATGGGGCTGCATTACTAGCTGTGGGTTGGACTTGCCTGCTTTAATAACTTAATTATTTTTATACAAAATGTCTCTCCATTTCTTTTTTTTTTAAAGCTCTTCCATAGTTTTATACTTCCAATATTTACCTGATCATATCTATTATGTACATGTAATCCATGGGCACAGCAGTTTCCATAAGGGTCTCTATCACGCCATCATTTGTCTGTTGTATACTTCTGGAACATTTTAAGTAGAATATTGATGAAACTAGTAATTCATCAAGAAGAAGATACCAGTGGAGAAAATATTTATTTATTTAACTTGATCCCATTCAACCCCAGACAACTCTGGTGGCTCATAATTCACCAGACAATATAGAACAATATAATAAGCATAAAGAAGAAAATTGAACTAGTAGAGAAAGAAAAAGGACAACATGGTGAACTTGACAACCCCCCCAGTAAATAGTTCTCCATCACATATTTAGCAAAGGAAATCAGCTTTCCTTGGCTATGTTATGTTAAAAGAAATGAATTTGAGGCAAATCAACTCTGCTTATGTACTAACGGCTTAGTATTAGTCAAAACTAGGTGCTTACTTTATTGTTTGCCAGACAAGACTGGAAAATTTAGCTGGCTTTATTTCTCTATTTGCCAAAAATCTTTTCCTCTATTCTATTTTAGAACTCTTACCTTATCCTAACTTTATTCAGACATTCTTTCAGAGCTTTCAGGTCCAATCTTTGAATTTTTGCTAACAATCAAAATAATATTTTTATTTGTTTGATTTTGATTCTGTGCCCTGAGTTAATATGGAGTGAATGAGAAAAATTAAAGTTGTATTATCATTTATATCAGTGTAATGGATTGGGTAATGGGTAGAGGATTAGGATCAGGGAGGCTTGGGTTCAAGTCCTTCCTTAGCTAAGTCCTTGAGTAACTTTGGGCCAGCTCTCTGTCAGCTACAGTTATTGTTTCAGGGATAAAATTGAAGGAGAGGATACTGTGAGTGTCAGAATGCTTGCATTCCCAGAAGAATTGTAGGATATAATTTAGGAATAGTGGGATATAAATTAATGTTTATTAGTACGTTTATGGGAAAATGTTCAAGATGTTAATGTGATGTTGAATTATATACAGAAGCTTTGGAATTTGACATTTTGTCAGGAATCGTGGTTATTCCAGATGTCAAGGAATAATTGTTGGAAATGTTTGATGTACCTGTTTTGGAAAATGCAATACTTTCTGCCACTCAAAAGATGCAGCAATATTTGTTATTATGGAAGAGATTCTGTGATGTATAGTAGGGAATATAATTTAAGGTATTTTTCTTAGTTTGTATTTTTGTTTGTGTTTTTAAGGGTTTTTTTAAACACTAAAGTGGATTTTTTTAAATTGGCACTTGCCATTCTGTGTTGCTGATGCTTATCTGTCTCTAAGCATTTGCCTGTATAGGTTGTCCTTGCTTATCAGCCACAATTGGGACCAGCAACTCCATTGTTCAGTGAAAAATCCCATGATTATTAAAACATAATTACATCTGGACTCTATAAACAATAATTATGTCTAAACAAAACAAATGGAATAACATTTAGGAAGAAGACATTTTCCAGTGTTCCCATTTACTGTCTTCTGAACAAACTAAAATTCACGGATTTGATGTTGTGACTCGAGAGCTGCAAATCCTTTTAAATATATATGTACCTTTCTTGGGGTTTTCTCATTTTTACCTTCATCCAATTTGATTCCCTCCCTGGTATTTATTATCACTTAAATCTTAAAATCCTGTTTTGTTTAAGCTCCAAAAATGTTGAGTAAGTTGAGGGTTTGAGCCAGATATTGTTTCTCATTATGCGTATCATATACGTTTTCTAATTGGTACAAAGGAATTGTTATGACAGAATTTTTAGAGCTGATCTATAATATTAGTTGTGTTTTTCTCATCATACATTGAATAAACATGCATAGAAATGACCAACATTTAAATTATATTGGCTTTTAATTTATAAATCAAAAAGTATACTCCATATATTTTGGCCAATGACATTTGTTTAGAGGCATGGATATAATCTTAGTAATGGTGGTTTTGGGTGGGCTGTGCCAAGCTCAGTCTCTCCACTGCCAATTCCAGTGGATGAAGATACTGAATAACAGAATGCCAACTTACAATATGGCCGTGAGCCTTGATCTGTAAACTGCATGATGTGCCTGCATTTCCAGATTTACAATGTACTTCAGTATGGGTACATATGCCTAAAATTGTGTTGTTGAACATTTGGAAATACGTAATAAATACATTAAAACTCAAAATGTTATTCTATAATTGTTTTTCCCCCCTTTGTTTTGATTTCAGTTCTCTGTGCAAAAAATTTGGTCAAAAAGGATTTTTTCCGTAAGTACACATTTTTGTTTTTATACCTTTTATTATGTATTAAAGAGGGTTTAGGTTCAAAGATATTGCCTTACTAGGTAGCATTTCATAAACCATTTAACAGAATTCTCTGATATAGTCAGATTATCTACTCACCCTCAAGGATTGTTTATGGTCTGTGCTAATACAGTATATTGATATACTTGCATATCGAATACAAGCCAGTGTGGTATAGTATTAAAATCCTGGACTAAGAGCAGAAAGACTAAGATTCCATTCTCAACCATAGAAGCTTATTGGGTGGCTTTGGATCAGTTATTGTCCCTCAGCCCAATTGGAGAAGGAAGTGTTATGTATGCTGCTTCAAACCCCTAAAGGATGGGTGGGAATAAAAAAAAAAAATCCTTTTATGTATCTATCATTTTTAAATTTTATTTTTAAACTACCCAGATGGGCGGTATCTAAATTTGAAAATTAAATAAAAGAGGCATGTTATAAGAAAAGTGTTTTAATTTGTGTATATTTCTCAATATGAGTAGGCATTCTATGACGTCTTTTGTTGAGCGTCAAATCCCAACGTTTCTCACCATTTGCCTTGTTTGCTAGGGATGCTGAGAATTCTAATTCTGTAATGCCAAAAATGCCATTTTATTGTCACGTTAAAATCTAAAAATGGATTGGTATTATAATATAATCAGAACTAAAATTGAAGGTCATAATCCATTTCATACCACTAACTTTTTACATGTAGTTATCAGGAAGCGTCCCAAAAGTCCCTGGAGTTTTAAAAATAGCATGGACATTTAGCATAAGAGCAGTTAGAAAGAGTTGCTGCCATTAAATATTTTACACTGGTTTCTTTTGGCTAAATTTGTTGTTTATTAAGAATTGCTTTGACTATGAGTGCTGCTAAAGTCAACTTCATTTCAGTCAAGTACAACTATTGGTAACTTCATGAACACATCCATGCAGTTTCCTTGGCATTAGTGTGGATGTGGTTTGCCATGATAGTCTTATGGAATGTTTTTCAACTTCTGAGCTCAGCTTACTCTATTGGAATTACCTGTTGGTCTCCCATCCAACTTCTGTTATAATCAGGATGACCTAGTTAACTTTCTAAGCCCAGTCAAGGTCAACCAGATGCTGCCACCTGCTGATGTTTCATGTGTGTTACAGAATGTTTAAAAATAGGTGTGTGAGTTCCATAATGATTAGCTTTTCATCTCTACCTTTGCAATTAAATGCTTCAATAAGTACAGGTAGTCCCTGGATTAAAATGAGTTCTGTTTCTTAAATCTCTCTTTAATCCAAATTTGTATTTAAGTCAGAACTTACAAATACTTACAAATGGGCTGCTATTGCTAAAAGTGGCGGGTGGCACTGTTTTTCCTCAATCCAGTGAAGTGCTGAAACCGGGCAGTGCTTTCAGGAACTGTTGAAAACTGCTGAAAACAGATTGTGTATTAAAAACGCCTGGCTTCAGTGCTATCTTGATTTTGAATCTTTCTGTTCTTGAAAGCATTAGACTTGTGAGAAGAATTATGAAGAACATTATTTCGCATTTACAATGATAGTCTGAAATGTCTTGAAGCAATGTTATATATGTCCAAATAAATTCAGTATAGATTGTATCTTGCAATAAATAAATAAATAAATACATTATGGAATTCCTAGTAGAATTTGTTCGTTATATAAAATTCTACTTTTACATAAACGATTGGTACTATTAATGCAGTTGAGTACAAAAAATTCTTAAAACCAGATTGATAACATAATGAGATTTCTTTCTTTATTGGAGTAAAAAGGAGGTAGGTTAGAAAATGTAGATGCTTTCTAATGGGCCGTCACAAATAAAATGATATCAATTAGCAGCATCCTCATTGTATTATGTATTTTCTGACAGGGCTTCCTGATCCATTTGCTAAAGTGGTGGTGGACGGATCTGGCCAGTGCCATTCTACTGATACTGTGAAGAATACCCTTGATCCAAAGTGGAATCAGCATTATGACTTGTACGTGTCAATAGAGATTATCTAAATATGATCAAAAGTTTAAGCTGGGTAATTGCTAAAAATATATATATATATATTAAATCAGGGAGTCTTTGCTAAGAATTACTCTGAAAAGTAATGCAGCCTTGTATTAGCTGTCTGGTTTGTTTATAAAGTAGCTGGTCTTTCATTGCTAAAGCATAGAGTTGGTTGATCGATTGATTGGTTATGTGTCATTGCACATGTCAACTCTTAGCAACCACATAGATACTAATTCTTAAATACTGCTGTTTTGGATAAAATCAAAGTGCTTAACTGAGAAAACAAGTATGTATATTTTTTGTGACAACTGGGAAATAGAGACAAAAATGCAGATTCTGGGTGAGGAGTGGAGATACCTGGATTATCAGATAGATTGGATTCCAAATTCACACTAACTTCTCAAATCATATGTAGTAATCAGTGATGATGGGATTGGTAGTAAAGTTTTAATACCACAGATATAGCATTCTTCCTTTAACTAAAGTTGGTTGTTTCACAAGCCAGTTATTACCCCAGTATGTTTACTTCTAATGATCCCAGTATATTATTGCCTAAGTATTAATTGATATATCATAAGTTTATACGTAGCACCCAAGAAAATGAAGTTGGGCACTAGTAGCCCTTGACATAATTCTGAAAGCTCTATACTTAAAAGATTAATCTCTTAAATAAACATATCAGGCAACTTTCAACAGCAATATTAAAAATAATATTTTTTCCTAAATAAATATATTTATTTCTACCCTGGCATCCTATTACAGGGGTCCCCAACCCCCGAGCTGCAGCCTGTTCAGAACAGTTCACACATACAGCTCCATCTTGCGTGAGTGAAGGATGGGCACACGTGCGTGAGGCTCCATTTATGCAAGTGGCATGTGCCCAAATGGAGCTTTGTGTGTCGTGTATGCACGCCATTCGCACAGAAACATCCCCCCCACCCCGTCCACCAAGCTGAAAAAGTTGGAGACCGCTGTCTTTTAGATTGGGGGGGAAATTTAAGTATTAAAAATCTTCACGATTTCTTCAGTCCAGCTCAGAAGTTCCTCACTTCTCTGTGTGTGGAAGGGAACTCGTGCACTGGGCTGGAGAAACACATAGAGACCCTAAAGATCCGAGCTTCGTTTCTTCAACCTGATAAAGGATTTCCCCTGTGCATGGAGAGAAGGGGAAATCCTTTGGTAAGTGGTGGCAGCTTGTAACAGTGATGGCGAACCTTTTTTTGCTCGGGTGCCCTACGTGTCCGTGCGCATGCCCACACCCATAATGCAATGCCCTCCCACCCTCGCACATGTGTGCACAACCCCCTATGCCGTGCCCCTCCACGTATGCACGCAGGCCTCACTGAAGCCTCCGGACTTCTGGTGGGCCCGTTGGACCGTTTTTCACCCTCCCCAGGCTTCAGGAAAGCCTCCTGAAGCCTGTGGATGGTGAAAAATGGACTCAACAGTTCAGAAATGAACTTCGGTAGGCCTGTTGGGTTCGTTTTTCCTCATCCACAGGCTCCAGAGGCTTTCCTGAAGCCTGGGGAGGGTGAAAATGGCATTCCCCTGCTCTCTGGTAGGCTGAAAATCAGCTGGCCAGCACGCTGGGGCTGACATAGGGCAATGCCTCGCGTGCCCTCAGATATGGCTCCACATGCCACAGGTTCGCCATCACGGACTTGTAACCTTCCCTACCAGCTTCCCCAGTAAGGTTCTGGGAAAGCTGGCGGAAAAGATCTCAAATGGTGATCACAGAGCGCTTGACAATTAGTCATAAGTGTGAATTACGTGACTGTGAGGAGCTATACCATGACATTTTACAATGTAAAATGTAAAGTACCCTTTCTAAACTCTTCATAATTTTGAGTGGACTATCTGGTGTATAGAAATTTCAGTGATTTTCTTGGAACATGGGCAAAAATGCACACTACATGTGACATTAAGAAATAGTTCCTCTCTAGTTGCTGACACCATTTGCTGGAATCATAGTCCCATGAATGCCTCTTGGGGAGCTAGCACATAGAAGACATTCTTCCCCTTTTTTTTGTAATTGGAGGGCTGCAGTTTTAATGCGTCTTTTCCCCTCATTTATATGTGGGTATTCAACTGAAACCTTTGTGTTTGATAACAGAAATTGTATGTAGAAACAAGTTGAAGGCATCATTATATGGGTAGTCTGTCCCCCAAAAATAACATTGTAAGTCTTGGAAAATAATCGGCGATTGATTTGTAAACTATGGGAGCATTTATACAAGTCGTCCTCAACTTACAACCACAATTGAGCAACTTAATCAGTTTTTAAGTGAATCACTACAGTTGGTAAGTTGGTAATCTGGTTGTTAAGTGAATCTGGCTTCCCCATTGACTTTGCTTGTGGGAAGGTCACAAAAAGGGGATCACGCAACCTTGGGATAAATATGAACCAGTTGCCAAACACCTGAATTTTGATCACATGACCATGGGGATGCTGCAAAGGTCGTAACTCTGAAAAACAATCATGTCACATTTTTCAGTGTCGTTGTAACTTTGAAAGGTCACTAAACGAACTGTTGTAAGCCAAGGACTACCTGTATTATGATGCATTGCAACTCTAGGGTATGTGTGTTATGGATGAATAAACAATTTAAATGAGTGAGTGTAAAAGGATGTTTTAGTAAATCAAACACTTAGATGTTTGTACTATGACAGAATGCATGTAATGGGAGAGGCTTACTAAACATCTCCCAGAGAGAAACATAATTCTTAAGTGTTACAACTCGTCCTCCAAATTAAACACTCAACAACATACCATTTTTTTCTGTTTGACAGACTGTGACTGTCTAGCCAAAAGATGTCAGCAATGTATGATTTACCTAATATATTTTTAAAAAGCTCCTTTGATATTTGTTCAAGTAGAATCTTTTTATGAGTAAATTATGATGGAGACACGTCTCTGTATAATGCATTTGACCTCCTCTTCAGCATAAAATAAAAATAATAATTTTTATGCTATGAAGCTCTAAACATCTTTTTGCAGTCAAAAATTGTGTTCTAATAGACTGTTAGAGGTATGTAGTCAACATATGTTTTATTGCTGATTCCTGTCTTTCCCCCCCTCCTTAGATACATTGGAAAGTCTGACTCTATAACAATCAGTGTATGGAACCACAAGAAAATCCATAAAAAACAGGGAGCTGGTTTTTTGGGTTGTGTGAGACTTCTTTCTAATGCTATCAACCGCCTCAAAGACACTGGTTGTAAGTAGGCAGAACAAAAGTAAGCTTTTTAGAGCGACTTTAAAGTTAGTTCTGTGGAAATTATAATTTCTTTGTGATTTATTTATTTGTATCCTGCCTTTATTATTTTTACAAATAAGGCGGCAAACATATCCATCACAACTTCCTCCGCCTATGTTTTTCACTACCACAACAACCCCTGTGAGGTGGGTTGAGCTGAGAGAGAGAGAGAGTGACTGGCCCGTAGTCACCTGACTTTCATGTCAAAGGCAGGACTTGAACTCAACAGCCTCTGACTTTTTTCACTAGTACTTTAACCATTAGGCCGGGGGTCGGCAACCTGCGGCTCCGGAGCCGCATGCGGCTCTTTGGGCCCTCTGCCATGGCTCCCTGTCCCATCATTGGTTGGCCCCACCCCTTGCCCTTTGCCCCTTTTATTTC
>JANHFT010001914.1:147492-158662 GCA_032467955.1 Pseudoxenodon macrops | reverse complement strand
AGGCCCTCTCTATGTGAGCGCACTGGTCGGTGGGAGGCTATTGGCGGCAGAAGGCGGTCTCGTAAATAACCCGGTCCGATTGATATTGTAGAGAGAGCTCTATGGAAGTAAATATTTGTTATTATTTTGTTTGAGACTAAAAATGTACAGTATGACTAGACATTTACATTTTAATTATTTTTCTGTGTTTTTTTTTCAGGGAGAATGATATTACAGGAGTCTTAGACCACACATTTTGTGTGGAGCACAATGCATATGGTGAAATCATACAGCACGAACTTAAACCCAATGGCAAAAGCATTCCTGTCACAGAAGAGAGTAAAAAAGAATATGTCAGGTATTTTAAAAGTTTATTTGTTAGTGGTGTTCTGTCCAGAGATAATTATTACATGTATACATTAATAAGGTGCATTTAGCATCTAAGTGTTTTTTATTCATTTATTTTACAATATCTTTATTGCCTTCCCCCTGCGCCTTAGAACAGTTATTTCAGGTAACAGAACCTGCACTTTGTGGACAGATTTTTTTTTTTTTACACTGATAATTGTGATTTTTTTTTTTTGCAGGTTGTATGTAAACTGGCGATTTTTAAGAGGAATTGAAGCTCAGTTCCTGGCTCTGCAGAAGGGTTTTAATGAAGTAATTCCCCAGCATCTGCTGAAGACATTTGATGAGAAGGAACTAGAGGTTCGTGTGTTAATTATCAATATTTTTCTTCTATATGGGATGTGTGTGAGAGAGGGCAGGTGGGAAGTTTCCTGCCTTTCTGATGCATTCACATGCAGACACATAGAATGTGTAGATGCTCAGATAAAAACAAGAGAGGTGCAAAGTTGTGCTTTGTGCTATGTGGCCAATAATCGGAGATGAAGATGAGCAGCTCATATTGTCACGTGAGATGTCTGTAGAAGTCCTGTCTCCCCCATTGTAAACCAGATTTACCGAATATGAAAAGATGGAGAAGTCTGTAATATTCTCCGCTTTGTGAGCTTCATCATTTCTTCTTCTGTTCTGTTCTGCTAGGCTAGACTGCCTTTTCTCCTCACTCCAAAAACAGAAGTTCCAGATCTGCCTCTTGCTTAGAAGCAGGGCAGTCAGAAAAAGAATGCCAACATTCCTGCCAACTCCAAACTCCTTTGGCTAGAATAAAATGTATTGGTTTCTTATTTAAATTTAAATGAAATAACATCAGATTGAATGTTTGTTTTTGCCCCTCTTACTTTGGAGTATGGTCCCCAGCAGGGCCCTCAAAAGTATGTGAGACCTTCAGTCTGGAAAGCATCATAAGTTACTGAGTTAAACAGTAAGGGCTCCTGGCAACTTCTGAATCAAGTCATGCATTTCGTAGAAAAAGAATTTTGATCACCAGTTTCTACACAATGTCCCATACATTCTACTTCTTGGTACAGTTGATCTTACATATGAGACTTGTCAAATATAGAAAATATGTGCTTTTTGTTTGTTTTATCATTCAGTTTTTATTATGCCCACTTGCCAAGCAATTCTGGTTGATTGTTAAAATTGGACCACTTCAGTTTTTTTTTTGGGGGGGAATGCTTTCAATCATCAAATCTGAAACTGATTATCATTTCATAATGGGCATAAGGCACTTACCATTAAAAGTTAAACAGTAACTTCGTTCCCTGTCCCTGAGGTCTAGTAGCTTCTGATTTTACACGTAGTTCATTCCATTGATCTTTGCTTGTGCAATTCCCAACAGCTCATCATTTGTGGCCTTGGGAAAATAGACGTTAACGACTGGAAGGCCAACACAAGGTTAAAACATTGCACCCCAGATAGCAACATTGTCAAGTGGTTCTGGAAAGCTGTGGAGCTCTTTGATGAAGAGAGGAGGGCTCGATTGCTACAGTTTGTGACCGGATCATCCAGAGTGCCTCTTCAGGGTTTCAAAGCATTACAAGGTAAAAACAATAATCTCTATAGCTAGTTACTCGTTCATGAAGGACATACCTTGTTTTGACCTAGGCTTCCCAAAAGCACGAAGCCAATTCCTCGTCCCGATAAAACCCCTTTTATTTAGTTTAAAGTGAATTCCTCTCCAGCAAAGTCCCTGCCAACAGTCTTTCAAGTGATTTCACAACTACAGACCTTTATCAAGCTTGGAGAGCTGCCAGGCCGATATCTTCCAAATGCCACTCTGTAGCAGACAATACTTGGCAAGAGGTCAGGAAGAGATCTTCACTCTAATGAATCGAACTAATTGTCTCCTGCAAACTCCCCTCCCCTTTCGTTCCTCTTTATTTCCTATGGGAGAGGCCATTCACCGTCCACCTGTGGCTTTACTCCCTAGTCGACCCTTGTTCCTTAGCTGTTCCTTTCTCTTGGCAGCTCAGCGCATGCGCACACTGGGAACAGGCTCCAGCTGTTCTTCTGCCCCACTGATGCCCAACTCCGAAGGCAACTGATAACTGTCAGAGGGCCCTGGCCCCATCTCTGCCTCTGACGCAGAGCCCTCGTCAGAGCCTTCCCCACACTCTAGGACTGGCCCATGTTCCTCCCCAACCTCCTCACTGTCTGAATCTGCTGCCAGATCCGCTGGCCACTAGCGGGACACAACATACCTTAAGACACAGTGTATGCTTCTGGAGTTGTTTTTATACATTAATTGAAATATAACTTTGATTTGCATAATTAGTGCTAGTCCAAGTGTACAGTGTAAAATCTTAGATCAACCTTAATGGAGTATATTTAGGGAAGAAAGAACTTTCTCAATACGATATACTGTGCACATGTATATCTTATATTGACATGTGCTTGCTCACATGCACATCTTTCCTTTTACAGTATAACAGTGTTTGCTTCATTGGCTTGTGGTATGTTCTTTGATTAATGGCGCGCAATACAGGTAGTCCTCAACTTAAGAACCATTCATTTAGTGACCATTCAGAGTTGCAAAGCTACTGAAAAAAGTGACTTATGACCATTTTTCACACTATCGTTGCAGCATTCCATTGGTCATGTGATCAAAATTGGGGTGCTTGACAACTTTATGACAGTTTTTGACAGTTGCACTATCTCAGGGTCATGTGGTCCCCATTTGTAACCTTCCCACCTAACTTTTGACAAGCAAAATCAATGGAGGAAGATGGATTCTCTTAATGACTATGATATTCTGGACAAAACTCACTTAACAGCTGCCTTACTTAGCAATGGAAATTATGGTCTCAATTGTGGTCGTAGGTTGAGGACTGCCTATATTGAACAGTATTGTCTTTGATGTAATTCCAGGTGCTGCTGGCCCAAGACTGTTTACCATTCACCAGATTGATGCCAGCACAAATAATCTGCCAAAAGCTCATACATGGTAAGTCAGGAGCTATTTTCCTTAAGGTGAAAACCGGCTCAATGGGCAGACTGGAACTGGTTTGCCTGTTGGGCCATTTTTCGCCCTTCAGAGGTTTCCCTGAAAGTTCCTGAAGCCTCCGGAGGGCAAAAAATGCCCCCAAATCAACTGGCGCGCTGGAGCTGGCAGGGCAACGCCTCACATGCCCTCAGAAATGGCTCCACATGCCACCTGTCATAGGTTCGCCATCACTGCTCTAGGTTTAAGTAATCTTGTGCGCCTGGCTGTCAAGATTCAAATCTTGAAAAGTGTCAATAAATCCTTTCTACATTCATAAGGTAATCAAAATATTTTACCACTCGTTTAGATAACTTACCATAGTTTACTCATTTTAAGCCACTTGAATCACAATAAGTGGTTCTTTGTGAGAACGTTAATGTGTGAGCTGAGAATAAAACGATAAAGATCATGGAATTGCCAGATCATATTTTACAAACATTGGTGTAGTGATATAAATTGATTACCATATTTTTCGGTGTATAAGACGCCCAGAATACTGAGTATCAGCTGTTCCAGGCTGCTGCCGCCACCTGTCATCACTGCCGCCTATTAACCCTAACCCTGCAACAGCTGATAGGCGATATCCCGGGAGGCAGATCCAATCACCAATCAGCTGCTTGTGTTAAATCAGGCTGTGCTGAAGCTGACCAGGTTGTTTGCTGCAAGGAGGCAAATTGCTGGGAGACAGAAACAGATTTTTTTTTCTTGCGTTCCTCCCCAAAAGCTAGGTGCGTCTTATAGTCTGGAGGATCTTATAGTCCGAAAAATGTGGTACTTATTGGATGAGATAGTCATTCCAATGTTTCATTTTGGAGGACAAAATAGGCAAGCAATTTTGCCAATAATCTGCACCTGTCCATGTTTACATTCAGAATGGCTGATATCATGTGAGTGAAATCCAAAGAGTAGGTGTATGGGTGGAACTCCAACACAGATGTCCCTATTGGAAATAAACTCTATCATTTACTTGGTGGCTTATCCCAGAATGATGGAGTTCCAGATGACTGTTCTGTTTTCAATATTTTATTTTGATCCTGGGATGGTGTATAATGTTGCTTCCTCATCATCAGCTCTATGATTTATATACAAAAGATTATGCATCTCTACACAACTTGGTTTGGATCCTTCTCTGGTTGGGGCCCTGCCCACTTTGTATGCCACAGAGTTAGGAGCAACACCCACGCCTGTGGTCTTCACATTGTTTGTGGTGACCATCCTTTAATATCTTTAAATTCTTTAATTTCTTTCTTCAGCTCTTCCTCAAAATCCTTGGAAAGGTGCATAGTAATGCACTCTTGCCCTTTTTTACACAGTCCTTACCCTTAAGGCCACATTTCACAAGGCCCACATAGAAACAAACTCCATAAGGCCCAAAGTGAATCTGTGGATGAGAGTGGGCATGAACCTGGGTCTCCCCACTAATCCAACTCTGTTACAACTTGACCACACTGTCACTAGGCTCTAAATCAGGGGTCCCCAATCCCTGGTCCATGAACTGGCACCGGTCCGTGGCATGTCAAAAACGAGGCCACGTAAACAAGCAAAGTTCCACCCATGAGATGCAGGCAACAAACAAAACCACGCCCCTCCGGTCCACAGAAAAACCTCTTCTCACAGAATTGATCCCTGGTGCCCGAAGGTTGGGAGATGGTTCTCTAAAAGGTTCTAAATGAGCTTTGTAAAAAATGCATAACCTATTTGTGGAGATTCATAGATGACCAAGAAAATCCATTTATAGATAACCAGTTTTATTTACGTTATTCCAATATCTGTCTTCTGGTAGTTGGGTCTAGTTCCTATCCCATAGGAAACTTCTTTGGGGAACTGTGTTCTTATAACAATAACACACCATTGAAATATGTAGCTCACCTTCATTAATCAGTATTGGTTGCATTGCTTATTTGAGTCATCAACATTATAAGTTGAAATGCTTCTTCTTTGTTGTTTGCTTGCAGCTTCAATCGGATAGACATTCCTCCTTACGAAAGCTATGAGAAGCTCTATGAAAAGCTGCTAACTGCCATTGAAGAAACATGTGGGTTTGCCGTGGAATGATCATTTGCAGACCTGCGTGGAACTGAATTTATACTCCAAGCAGAAAATCCTTTCCTCAGCCATGATACAATAAATGCTTGAAATATAGGAAAATCCCTTCCCTCTTTTTTTTTCTTTCTCCCCTACCACAGAGGACAATATGAGGGAAAGGACCATTTTTGGAATTCTTCATTTAAGAAAATGTTCTGTGGCTCCTGCCAAGGAATAATTCAGCTGCTATTAAAAACTAGTATCTTGAACATGCAGAATGCTGACTTTTCCTTCATTTCAACAGTTAAGCAGTGTTCTCTTTGAAAGACGACTACTATTTTTGTAAAAGGTGATCTGATCTGTTTGCTTACCTGATTTCTACCATCAAGAGGTCCAAGGGACAGCTCTTGGTACAAGCCACATTCCAGCTGACCTATATAAATGTGATTCTGAATAGCACCTGTACTTGCTATTTTTTTAAATAAAGTATTTTGATTATTCTAACTTTTGCATACAATTGGCTAAACGAATCACAAACCTTTTAAAATAAGGCCACTTCACAGTATAAACTGTATTTTCTTATACAGTGCAATGATTTTTATTCTGTGTCATAAGTTCAATTTCAGTGGTCCTGTGTCAGGATTTTTATATTTCTCAAGCATGATTTATAAGGTTTGGATCTTCAGTCAGATTTCTCTAGCAGAATCTTACCTGAATTAAATTGCACTGCATTTGGTACAGTACTTTGTGGTAAATGTGGAAAGCCCTTTTTTAAAAATGTAGGCGTTCAGCATTTTTTAAATGAGCATTTTTGTAAAAAGTCAATACTTGAGGCGTTTTTTTAAAAAATTGCTTTCCATTTTAAATGGAAGTGCTGCATTTTTTTAAGACTCCTAAATATATATGGATAATATCATTAACCTTCATAGATCATCAGTTGATTGTTCAAAACACTCTGTGGATGTCAAATCAACCAAAGCTTTTACGTTCAGATACAACCAGCCTGCACTGTATATTAGTTGTTGCTCAATAATCTGATCCAGATAAAATTGCCTTTACTTTGAACTGCTTATAGTTAAATGAGTTTGTGGTAGTGACGAATAAGGGAAAAAAACCACCCCACAATATAGTTGATTCAGCGATGAAATACTGATGTAGTATAATGTGCTCCGTTAAGCAGCTGGCTCAGATACATAGGAATTTGCCCTTGTTTTAATGCAAGCATGTGTGGAATGCTTAAAAAACAAAAGGCATCTTCTAATACTGGTGACTTATATACACTTTTGAACACAGTCCTTAATTGTTAAGGTGTGCATTTGTTGAAGGTGACTCACATATTGAAGCTTTCCCTGTAACTCCATGTGGTTGCTATGACAAGAACAACAACTGGTATAAAAATTGCTGAATGTCATAATCAGTATTTTTATGGTTAATGCTAATATTTTCCATATGTTCTACTTACCCTAGGTGGCAGATTAAAGTAGAGCTTGCATGCATTGAACCAGCCCTCATTCAGCAATGCTGCGAACTTTAAAAAGTCCAGCTGCTTACCTTTCCACAGTCAAGGGACAGTAAACAATGCAATGCATGCTCTAAGAACTAATTGTAAGCCACCACTTTTTTATTATTATTATATTGATAATCAGGAGTGCCAATTACACTTTGGAAACTGCGTAGCTTTGCTGGTTGATCTTTAAGAAAATGTTTTAAAAGAACGTGAAGGAAAGGCAAGAAGGGCAAAGCACGTTCACTATATGTAGTCTCTTTTCTGACTTGGTCCAAATTCTGATCCTGGAGTCCAGCAGGTTTGTATGGCATTTGCCGGTTCCATCAGGCGCATATTGCATTTCGAGGATAAAGTGTCGTTTTCATTTGACTGTTCTTGAAAGAATTTCATGGTACCTTTCTTTGTTAATGCAAAAAGGCAGAAATATTGGAATAAGAAGCAGTTGCACAGAATAGACAATTGTAGTGTAGGAGTTGGTGATGATAGATGGTCTATTTATGATTCATAGTTGAGCAGAACCAATAAAGTTTCTGGTAGATTAGATTACTGTTTATGGGCTCTGCAGCATTAAGAGTTATTCAAAGCCTGCTACTGAGGCATGTGTGGCAGCATAGTTCCAGAGTAGGGAGTTGGCTGCCCTTCAGATGTTTTGGATTTTACCTTCTAGCGATTCCTGTCAACACAATCAGTGGTAGGTTGTGAAGGCTTGCTACGAAATATCTGTCGAGCATCAGTTTATCCGCTCCCAACAAAATAAATTTGAAGGCAATAAGGAACAAGCCCTTATTCCCAGTTAGTGCCTGTCTGAAGTTGTTATTCCCCCCCCCCCTTCAGATCACCTCTGGGATAATCTCTGCCTTTTTTTCAGCTGATCTTTCAGGTTTCAGGAATAGCATTGATTCATTTTCTAGATGTTGAATGAAGAACTTATGGAGCCTTGGTTTTTGTACTCCATGGAGCACAGAGTGCTGAGCACCTCCGAAGGTGGATTCCTGCCTTTTATAACTGACCACTCAGGTCTTTTCTTTTGTATGTGCACGAGCTCCTCTGGAGCGTCTTGGATAGCATCTTCTTTAGATTGTATCTAAAAATTCACCTCGTTTCTTGCTCCATAAGGAAAATCTGCCTGTTCTTTCTTTTCTGCAGACTTACCATTAGATTGGCAGTAATAGCCTTGTCTTGTCTTGTTTAAGATGCCTCCATTTTGAATAGGATGAAACCTAGCAATCTTAATAAGAGTGGGAATTGAGAGCTGAAAGAATTTGTCGACAGTGAAGACAATGGGGTGTTAAGTTTGGGAAAAGGCAAATCCAACCTGGTCTAATTCCAAAACTTATGTTTTGTTGCTCTACTTTAAATTTGAGTTCAGAGAACCTTCTATTACAGCACTAGTCTAATTCTCTATACAGTATATTAGGCAAAATTAAACTATACCTGCAATCTTGCTTGAACCAACACTGAGCAGACGAATGCAAATAGAATTCTCAGGTCTTCTGAGTGCCTTTTTATCTGCATAAAAACCATTAAAAGCTTTAAAGCACACAACTTACCGGAAGCTCTTCTCAACTCATCCGTTGCAGATGTATAGCCAATGCCTCTTTTCCCAGTGCTAAATATGATGCTGGACCTTTGGATTTTTTTTTACCCTAGGTTTAAATGTGAATATTTATTTCCAGTGCACCCCCTTTTCCCATAGGATTTCTTCATCAATTCTGAACGTGGATTGAATAGTTGAGAGATGCCACCTCACATTTCCATGTTTTCTTTTCAGGAATGAATGTGTTAAAATGGAAGAGTGACAATTTGCTAGGATTCTGTGATTAAGTACTCAGACGCATTTTCAAGGTTAATTTCTAGGTGTAAAGTTTTGTAATGGTGCTTTGTACAGTATGTATTCTATTTTTTGCACATGGGTTCAGTTTCTCTAAACTGATTTTTATTTTTACCAAACGTTTGTGTTTGTACTAGAGTCCAGAGCACACAGATTTTTTTCTCTTAATTCTGCAACACTATATCGTTAAACCTGTGGTGCAGTTAAACTGGCTGCATTAATGGAAGGAACTTGTGCTTTTGTAATCACATTTGTAATGTAATGTAGCATGACATCACTGCTACAAACTTTGAACTGCACTATATAGTTAACAGGTTCAATTTGTACGTAAGACATACTGTTTATTTAGAAGATTTCTGACTCTGCCAAATCCTAAAAGTTTTGTCATACTAAAACAAACCTATATTTGGTATACTTCCTTCTGCCACAAACTGACACATTTTTCAGTTCCATTTCTATTGTATTTATTGCAGAATGTGTTTAGCATTGATATTGTATTTTCACCAAGCTGTTACAATGAGCTTTAACAATACATCTGTATTAAAAAAATATTGAGTATGTACCCATGCAGAAATTGAGCAATAAAATTGAATGCTGTTTGCACTGTCACAGCATCAAAGATTTTAAAAGTTGTTCGTTTTTTTTACTTTTTAAAAAAATAACAGTTTAGTAGTCTTAGTAGTTTTAAGAAACCAGAGAAATCCTGCAGAAAGTGAGCAATAAAATTGAATGCTGTTTATAAATTGTTTTTCTTTTTAAATAAAATAATAGTTATTTTCTTAGTAGTTTTAAGAAATCACAGAAATGCTGGATGGGAATAAGTCTAACCTTGGAGCATCCGTTCCACTGTCTATTGGCTGATGGTGACTTTTGAGTTTCTATGTCAAATATTTACATTTGTAATTTTTTTTTGAAGGGGAGAATGCAGTTTCTAACTTTTTCCGCTGCGTTCTGGTTTTGCTGTCCCTTTTTTAAATACCCTGTTGAGATCAAATTCTGCTGTTTGCAGAAACTAAGATAGAAGGAGAAAGGGAAAGGTTTTTTCCACTATATTCCTAGACACAATGTGTGTGTTCAAAGCCTGGCAACATATTTCCATTTCAAGTTTTCTCTTTCTAAATGTCTTGGCATTGTATAACTCAAGAGATATTACACAAAATATTACCTATTTGTACTATTTAAATTGCTGTGTCCAGCACAACAGTAAAAGTGTGGAAGAACAAATTATAATCATTTTGCCCTAATCTTCATCATCAGTTCTTTCCAAATATGGTAGTTGAGGTGTTAAAATAGCAATACTTTATATGTAGAATATACCCTGAAATATTTCATTTTTTTAAATAAAAAAGAGCTTCCACAGCAAAAGTTTCTGGTGCCCCTTCTTTTGCAAATACAAGGAATGCAATTGTACATTTGGCCTTGATATAGCAAAATGTATTTATTTGATTTATAAGATCACCCAACCTAGCATTGATTCTGGATAATGTATAAATGAAATGCAATACATTAAAATAAAAACTAACCATACTACACCTAATCATATGAGGGGGAAAAACCACACACACTTGCCAAACTACAATATACCTTAAATGGGCACACCACCAGTCTATCCCAGAGCTAAGACTTCAATGACTGTGAAAAAAGGCTGGCAGAATTGGGTGGTTTGAACTTCTAGAGATGCTATCCAAGAGAACAGGTGCTGTGACAGAGATGGGACACTTTCTGGGTTCCATCAGATAGCACTGTTTAATAAATGGATAGCACTCAAAGCATGCCAGATCTGTCACATGATGGGAGAGCAGTGGTCCCTCAGCCACTCCATGGTTAACTGGCATCTTGAATTGCAACCAGCTCACTGGCAACAGTTAGCAGAGCTGGGAATGAACATACAACGATGAGATTATAATTGTTCATGCTACTGCATTCTGGATTAACTAACTTCCACATGGACTTCAAACATAGCCTTACGTAGAACTCATGGAAGACTCAGAAGAAAACACGCCAGGAAATGGTGCAATCGGAACACCAGATAAACTGGTACTTTCCTGACCACAGCTGCCGCCTTCTTATCAAGCAGGAGCCATGCACCTAAGAGAGCAATAAGCACTTAGACTTATATACTGCTTCACAGTGCTTTACCGCCCTCTAAGCAGTTTACAGACTCGGGCATATTGCCCCCAACAATCTGGGCTCTCGTTTTACCGACCTTGGAAGGATGGAAGGCCGAGTCAACCTTGAGGATGATCTTAATTGGCACCAGTTGTTTAAGGACATATAACCGGATACATAAAGATGGAGAACCTCCAGTACCAGTATAACCGTGAAGCCAACTCAGGAAGCTCAAACTGCCCAAGGATCTGCTGATACAGTTCTACAGAGGAATTACTGAGTCTGTCATCTGCACCTCCATAACTGTCTGGTTTGGTTCTGCAACCCAACAAGA
>JANHFT010001914.1:108329-123088 GCA_032467955.1 Pseudoxenodon macrops | reverse complement strand
GCTGACCAGACTAAGGACGCTAGCCAGATGAATACCTGGTAGGCAGATTTCCCCCCCTATTTTCCTCCACAAAAACTCAGGTGTGTCTTATACTCAGGTGCGTCTTATACTCCGAAAAATACAGTAATTTCATTTTCAATTTGGTTTCAAATCTATTGCTTTTGAAGTATTGTTTTACTGGTAATTTAAAAAAAACTACCACATTTTCCACCAATGGATTGAGCTTCAACATTAAGATTCCCTTTCAATATTGTCTGCTGAAGAAAAAAACACAGCTTATTTTGGTTTTCGGGGAATGGACAGAACCAGCTAAATTCTTCCCTGTAGAGGGGAGGTTTTCTTATGTAGCTTCATGAGCAGTCTGGGAAGGATTCCAGACTGCGCTTGGAAGCAGCAGCCTAGGAAACATCAGGAAAGGGAGGCTGTGAGACAATGGTGGGAACAGAGATGGTTAAGGATGTCATCACATTTTGTGTTCTTACTTACTAGATCACCCCAGTCTAAATCCACCTGATTAAGCCCATGGAAGCTCTTCTTGGATAACTGCTATATTCCCTACTGAAATATAACCATTCCCAGGATAAGACCTTTGAACATCAACATCATTATCTTAGAAAGATGCTCACCTGGCCTTTCTGAAATAATAATATTTTTTCCACTGGAGGACAGACCAAATGATTCTCTAAAAGTTGCACGTACTTCAGATTCTGCAGCCTTTTTGGGGACTTCTTTTCCTGATGGCAACACTGAAAAACATTCATTAATGGAATATGAATATTTAACCTAGTAATTTTGTGAATGTTAGGGAATAGGTTTAGAGGCATAAGACACAATGAAGTACCTTTCTGGGCATCAATAAAGTCTTTCCATAGCTTGCCAATGGAGGGGGATTTTTTATATATTTTGCCTAGGAAGTAAAGGACAGGTTGAGAAATAATGTGCACCTTATTTTCTAGAAATAGCTGCAGGTGGAGGGGTGAATCTACTCAAAACATGGAGCTGTATTACACTACATTTTAAAAAAAACCTCACTTTTTGCAACCCTGCAGTCCCTATTTGGGGTAGGTTGGTAACTGGATGGAGCTGAGCGTTTACTGGCTGTGTGTCCTTCCTGATGCCTATGTAGAGTTCACAGCAGATATTTTTTCTTTGTGCCCTAGGAGAGAAATATCTGACGCTACCTAGGATTGAACTGGGAGTCAAGCATCTTCACCACTAGGCCACTAGGCCACTCTAATATTATCCTACATTCTTAAAAGAAAATTGGTCTATCAAAATTCTCAAAATAAAAACCACCTATTTTGCAATGCACAAACGATGAGCCTTGTTTGGGGTGAAAACTGCATAGGTTGTATAGATAGGTGAACTGAGCTATACTCACTGTGAAAACTATTGTTTAATGAAGCATATAGGGTTTTTCTTGGTGGAGGGGGAATGGCAACAGGCCACACTTGAGACTTTCAAAGGGTTCCTTGTACAATAACTATTTCTTCAGTCGCATATGGCTGTTTGTTTGTTTTTCCCCCAGCGCCTGCTCACCTTCATTTCTCAGAGAAAACAAATAAGCTGTGTCACCAAGCTTGATCAGCTCACTTGTAGATTCTGAACCACCAGCCTCCGAAGATGGATCAAGCAGCTCTGATGACTGAGAAGATCTAAACAGAACACAATAAAGTACAGTAATGTGCTTTTTTATGATTTGGCCACAAGGTGGTAGAATACATAAGAAGCATCCATGAACGCCTTCAACGTCGTTCAGAAATTAAGGGGGAAGGGATGTTGGCATTATGCTTCCACTTTAACAAAGCAGGTCAATAAAATATTACAAAATAGTAAAAATGTAAAATAGAAACACAGAAACACAGTGAGAAAAAGGTTAACTTCAACTTTCTAGCGGAGTACTTATTTTGTGCAGGGCAATTGGTCCCTTCTCTCCTGCGCCAGGCTTTTTTCATGAAAGAAGGCCCTGGGCTGGGCATGAATGTAGGTCCTGGGGAGATGCCAGAGAAATCTTGGCTGCACAAGTGTGAAATGTAGCGACATGAAAAACCCTGAATGGTACAGTAATGGCATGTGATATGGCAGTAGGCAGGGCTGCATGTGGGGGCAACTGACAGGAGCAGGTAATAAGGCGGCCAATAGGATAAAGAGGGAGGTAGATGGGCAGGTGGGGGGAGTTCAAGAGGAGGCAATCCCTTACCTTACTGAGGCTCTGGGCTGGGAAGGGACCAAGCTATGAATGGCTTGGAGTGGCGGGTCCTCACCTAATGCTCAGATTCAGTTAACAAAGCCATCAGTTAACAATGAATGCCGGGATTGAAATCATTTAAGCCAGTGTTTCTCAATTTTGGCAATTTTAAGATGTTTGCACTTCAACTCCCAGAATTCCCCAGCCAGCAAAGGGAGTTGAAGTCCAGATATCTTAAAATTGTCAAGGTTGAGAAACACTGATTTAAGCAATGTTGTTGTGTGACATCATGCTTTACAATGGCATTGCTTAGCGACAGTAATTCCGGTCCCCATTACCATTGTTAACCGAAGATTACCTATCATTTATTAATTCAGCTACCTTGAGTCTTTCCAAATATATGTCACCATGTGTCAGCCAAATATGTGTAACAAGTAAATCTAATGGTAGATGCAGTGATAAGAAGGGAGCAAATGTTGCTCCAACAGTAATTTTTTAAAGCGACTTGGAAGAGAAAGGATACATTTTTCCTGCAATTAATGCTAATTCACACAGAATGTGTCAGAGGCAGTAATGGCATCCTCTGTCCACATATAAAATATTTCAAAGGTACAGCCAACTGTACCTGCCAAAGGTGAAATGTCTGAAGGGAGCCTGAACAGTTGCATTATTCCTTATTCACGCTATTTAACAAGGTGAAAACCCACTACTAATAAGCCCTTCATAAGCTAGTAAAGCAGCAGGCAACTAAGGACCTGCCTTACCCTTCAACTGAGGGGTGCTGTAGGGAGGGAACTGGGATGTCACAGCTATCTTCCGGTGTCTTTGAATCAGTGTGCTGGACTTCTGTTTCCGCCATCTGCTTAAGGCCACCTGTTTATAAACAACACTATTAAAACACCCCCCAAAATTTGAAAAATATATTAACAGTCTTCCCTCCTATACATGCATCTATCCTGGCACATTTTAGAATCTATTGGCCAATGAAATAAAATAACAAAATACAGAGAGTCCTCAGCCATTCATTTAGTGGCCATTCAGAGTTACAATGGCAACAAAAAAAAGTGACTTACGACCGGTTCATACAACAGTTGCAGCGTCTCCATGGTCACGTGATCAAAATCCAGGTGCTTGGCAGCCAGCATGTATTTATGAGACTTGTAGCATTAACTTGGTAGTTGTAGTCAAACTTTTTCATTTCCTTTCTTATGGTTTACTTCTAAACTATAGTACTGCAATGTGGGTTCGACAATTTTGAAAATGCAAACCACATATCACTTTAAAATGACTACATCCAAATAGAAGCCATAAGCTAAAGAAATAAACAAATACATATTTCTTTAAATACTTATTTTTATTATCTTACTAATAGGCCAATCCATTGGTGGTTACAGCAGAGGACAGGAAGTCCCCAACATACAATCATGATGGGGACTGGAATTTCTGTTGTTAAGCAAGCTGATTGTTAAAAATGAGTCATGCCCGATTTTACAATCATTTTGGCCACAGTTGTTAAGAGAACCAGTATAGTTCAGTATCATTCAGTCATTAAGTGAAACTGGCTTCCCCCACTGACTTTTCTTGTCGGAAGACAACTAGGAAGGTTACAAATGCTGATCGCCTGACCCTGGGATGCTGCAACCATCATAAATACAAGCTGGTTGCCAAGCACCCAAAGTTTGATCACATGACTGTAGGGATGCTATGACAGATGTGTGAGAACTGATTGTAAGACATTTTTCTAGCAACATCATAACTTTGAATGGTCAATAAACAAATGGTTGTAAGTTGAGGACTACCTGTAACAAATATTCCATCACATGCTTGTTTTGTTGCAAACAGAAGAGAGTTCTTTTATCAACAATTCTTTTCCAATAATTCAAACAAAAGGGCAAGCAATGGGAGGGAGGATGAATAATAAGCAACATCACCTCCCACACTTAACTTTGATTGAGAATTGTGTTCAGGACTGTTTTGCACCTACCAGAATTGTGAATGTATATTTGGCAAACCCAAAAAGGAAGCAGCAGCAACACCACAGATAGATTCCTGTTTCCAGGAAATATATATAAAGAGATTCTGCTCAATCCTTAACCAAGGTACAACAGCTCTCTCCCATTGGATTGTAATTACAAGTAGATTTTACTTACTTTCACAGAAAGATATTTAACCACAAAATATCCATGAAGAGGAGGTTACAATTCACAATCTATCCATAAGAATGGCTCTACATTCTATAACTGGATTAATATATTACAATTAAGTTTCTTGCTGCTGCACTCATGTGTTGAATAAAATCATAAACCATGGCCATCCTAGAATGCCTTGCTGAAAGTTGACAACAAAGTTGAAATTTGATACTTTTTTCCTCTGAAAACCCAGTAAAAAAGATTTATTAAACCTCTTGGGGGATTGTTAAAACAGCCTCCCCTATTTATTTATTTTTAAACCTGAAGAAATAAGAGCCCAATATAGGTAATCCTCATCTTACAACCATTCATTTAGCAACCATTTGAAGTTACAATGGCAGTGAAAAAAATGACTTACAGCGGTCCTTGCACCTATAACCGTTGCAGCATCCCAGCATCATGTTCAAAATTCAGGGGTTTGGCAACTAGTACGGTAAGTAGATACTGCAGTATCTACAACAGCATTCCGGGTCATGGCATCGCCATTTGTGGCCTTTCCAGCTGAGTTCCAGCAAAGTCAATGGGGGGAAGATGGATTTGCTGAATGATTCACTTAACAACTGCCTTGCTTAGCAATGGAAAATCTAGTCCCAATTGTGGTCATAAGCTGAGGAGTACCTATATATCAGCCTCTCCATCTCCTATAATGTTGCTGGGTAATTTCTGTACCGTCTGCAGGTTTCAGAAGCCAATGTTCTATTTTTTAAAATCTTCCAAGACTCTAAAAACCTGTTTGACCTCGTTATAAATCAAAAGCAACTTGTATCTTACTCAAATTAAACAAACCACACTAAGGCTTTGCATAATTTGTAAACCTACCCAATGAAAGCACTTCATGTGTAGCAATCAGAATTTCATATAGGAACACAAGTGTCATGTAAATATCACAAATGGCTTTTACTGAGATGAGAAAGAAATGCACCACACACCCACTAATTAGTGTAACATTTCCTTTTCAGCAAAAGGCAATTTGAGATAATTGCACGAGACACTTTTAAACTAAATGTTTCATCTATAATTTGAGTAAAAAACATAATTTCAGTGCTTGCCAGTATCACTATAGCAAGGTGCATACAGCACATCCAAACAATAAAACATAATTACTTTATAGCAAAGGCTAACACAATTAGTGAACCAGTAAACACTTAACACTCGGTAATGATTTTTTTCAATTAATTACATGCCGATTTCTTGAAGTAGACATATAAATACTAATAAAAAGATCTTATTTCTCAAAAAGATCATTTCTCTCACCATCCTGTTGAGAAGCAGTGTCACTTATTTCTTCCGTAAGATATTCAAGTAAGCCATCAAATATTTCCAACAGATTCCTAATAGACTCGTTATCTCCTTTCACAATATTTTCCCCTTAATAAAAACACACAGTATTATCTTAGAAGAGAAGTAAAAGGTTGGGAGGGATGCAACTGAACTGGGCTAAGAGCAAAATTCTCAAGTTCTGTTTGAAAGAGCACTCCTGATAAGTGAACCTGCCAACTTAAAATAGTAACTGCACATGTATTAGAATCTATTCTGTTGGGAATGCTCATTTTAATGAAGAAAAGCTTCTTTTAGCAACAGGACACCATGCAAAATCTGTTTCTTTCATTCCAGACAGCTTTCTCTGCCTGGCCTTCCTCCAAGAAAGGCAATGCTGAAAGAAAAACCCATCATATAATTCCCACAGTTATACTATACAATAGCTATCTCAAATCTGCATTGTCCAAAAAACCCGGTAACCCCAAAATAAAAAGTTGTAATCCCAGCACAACTGAGGAACCAAGTTGAATGGGGGAGGGATAATTAAAAACAGAGAATATTATTTCTGTGACTTGTTGAATCAGCTCAGTGAGAAACATTAGAACACCTGGGACACCATCTACTCCGTGATATGTTTAGGGATACTATTGAGTTTTAAAGGCTCATAATATATCCTTTTATTCTTCCCTCTACGCCCATGTGCTTTGCCATGAAAGGGATACAGTAATTGCTTCTGACCTGCATTTCACAGTTTTGATGGGGATTGTTTTGCTACTTGGCTAAAATCATCTCAAGGAAAACCAGTTTGTTACAACCGAGACTTTCCCGTTAGGAAGATGGCTTGCACGGAGGCAAGTCAATCAGGAAAAGGTTCAGCTGGTGGCTCCCTCCAGCAACCTGCAATACATATTAAGAGCCTAATGCTTTCAAAGTGCATCCTACAACGTTTAAATCCCATTAGAACAAGGGACAGTTTAGATGAGAAACTGGTTCTTTGCCAGTTTTAAATATAGGTACTGAATCATTTGTATAAACAAAGATAGGCATTTATTATATAATGTGTACTATCAAGATTCTTTAGAAACATTTACTTATAATTACAACTCAATGTGTGGTTACCAATTTTCACTTTATCTGCCAGATAAAACATTATTAAGGCCTGGTGGAAGTATCTTGTATTAAGCACAAGTTTTTAATCAGCTAATTTTTTTTAGTACTAATGAAGCTCGAATGTAGTATAAAAGTGTCCTCCTTGCTATTAATGCAAAAGATAGCATATCTTGCAATATTGCTGAGACTGACCAAGGTTTGTTTGAGCAGAACCCAACAAATAGTTGCCATACATTTTACTATAGTTAAAGGTCTCTAGCATAATTGTGTTCTTGTTCATTTTGACTATAAAAGGCATGCCTGAAAGTACCCTTGTAATAATTTTATGCCGTCAAAACCTATTTCAAATTTTCAGCAATGGATTTAAAATCTGTAAAGCAGATTAAAACTACTTCCGCCTACTTGAAAAACAACCTTCCCTGAAGCTTACTTTTGAATAGACATTTCTAAAACTGCAAATTTTATTTTATTTTACTGCTTTTACTAGAACAATTTGTGAGCAAGTATTTTGGAGCAGATTGCTCAGCAGTTGTCACAGAGGAACTTACTTGTAAGCAAAATAAAAATAAAATGCCATATAAAGTATCTAAGAATCTCCATATCGCAAATTTGGATAAAGAAGCATCTAACGTGAAATACATTTCCATTGACCCAAAGTACGATCAAATGTAGATTAACTTAAGACAAATTTTTAACCATCTTGCATCACAAAAGTATGGTACATTTTTGGAACAATGTTTTTTTTAGTTATACTCACCAGTTATATGTGACAAGCTGATCTGCAAGTAGTCCAGTGCCAAAGAATCTATCACCGCCTGCACATTATGAATACTGTCTTCTTGGCAAGTAGGAACAGCTATGAAATCTGTTAACAACTTTTTGACATTACTACTGTGCATTACAATATACTATAAAGTCAAATAAATGAACAGTATCTTAAATTTTTTGAGAGCAAGTAAGGTTCCCCCCCCCCCAATATAAGCTGGCTTGTAGAAATGCATATAATTCTGTAGTGAACAATGAATTTTTGCACAGAATGTAAAAATACTCTAACATAGTATTCTCTAGACTTTCTGAACATTTTAAGAAGGCCTAAAAATTCTCTTCTCACCCCTCTGGGTGGTCATAATCCAGAGTGCTCCCACCACCGAGACCCCTTACATTTATTTCCCCCACACTCTCTCTCTCTCTCACACACACACACACACCTCACATATATGAGAGACAAAAGATATCTTATCCACATTCTCCACAAATTCAGAATTAAGCTTTGCTACCTTCACTGAGGCTCTAGCGTAGGAGATGACCAGGCTGAGCCCAAGGGCGGGGTCAAGCACATCATTCGTCTGGTGTCCCTGAAAGAGACCTTAGTCTGTGTTCCCCCCTCCTTGAAGTGCATTGACTCTTATCAATTTGCCTTGAACGTTAGTAGAGGAGATTCTTGTGCATAGAATGCATGGAATAAACTCACAGTGCTTTCTGAACTCTATATTGGCTCCTGGTTTCTTATGTCTGACATCATTGAGGCTCTACTTTACAGTTACAGATTATTGCGATTTATAATTTATCAGCTCAGACATACTGATGCCCTGACAGTGACTCTGAAAATTCCAGATACAGAAGACAGAAAGGGGGGAAATGTTTGGGAGAGCAACCAGAACAGGCAGACAAGATAAATATTAAAGCCCGAATTGAGATTTATCCTCTATTTAAGGGTTTTTATACTTCTGTTTTCCAAACTCAGAACACTTTCCCTTTAAATGCAGATACACTGAGGAAAATTAAGCTTAAAATTTAAGTTATTAAACCTCTTAATGTAGATTTAGGTCCAAACTGTTTCAAATGTAAATATGGAACTGTAACCTTGCTGTAAGGATAATGCAAGATACATGCATTCTTACCAGGGACTTTTTCTCCTAATATCGATTCATAAAGATGAACAAAAACTTCAGCTCCACAGTCAGAGAGGCTATTAATATACAGATGTATGTTGCATTTTGTCAGAAGATCATTGGCAATGTTGACCCAATCTGTTTTAAAATTACAAGAGAGTATGAAATCTTATGGCTTTAGAAAAAAAGCAGAAGATGCATTAGCATAAATAGGGGTTCAGACCTCTTTACCAAGCATCCCAATAAGTTTTTTTTTATGCTGTTACTAGGATTAAAAATAGAACTCAGCAACTTGAATCCAAATGTTGCAACCAAAATCTAGTAAATCACTCTAATTCCCACAAAATGAAATTGTGATCATAGGGATGTTTAGTTTAGTAAAATTGAATATCTTCCTCTCTCAAAAATTTTGGAGATTACTAGCAAAATCCAAGTAACCTGAGAACTAAGTATTGTTTTTGATACTTATTGGAAATAACTGATTTTTTTCACCATTTTACTCAAATTTCTTTGAATTATTTGAACAGGAAAAATACAATTTAATTCCTCCATTTATTTTATAAAATGACAACAACCCATAGTTGTTCAGACATTACTGAACTACACCATCTCACAATGCTTTACCTCATGACTTTTATTGTTTTATCAATGTATAAAATACAAAGAATAAAAACTGGCATGTCATAAGTTACCCATCTTTGTACCAGAAGTCCAGTCTCACAATCCAATAGTCCAAACCAAGCAAAGGCAAACTATAAGTATTATAAATGTGTTCTTTCAAAGCCAGCAGTTCTCCGCAATGCAAGCCCAATCTGACGTGCTATATATTCTTAGCAACTACATAACCCTTAATCTGGTCCTTAAATCTACTCAGAAATAATTCCAATAATAATCAACAAGACCTATTTCAAATATAAGGGTATTTACTTATGGATATTCAAACATAAGGATATTCTAAAGCCAGAGCATAATGGCAGTCATGTCATTGTAGGGAAGGAGTAGTAAGGAGTATGGAACAGATGGTCCTCCAGCTGTTTCTTACAACAGCCTATGACTCACTAAACCACCTGTCCACACTCTACATTATGTGTAGGTTTTAACCTGGCTCGAAGATGTATCATTCTACATATTATGCAACTATATTATAGTTAGTAAGCAAGCCATGTGAGCACAATCAGTGTCAATTTTGGATAAACAGGTTACATATACAACTTACCAAAACATTTTAAAATAGGGAAATCTATTTTAGAATATTAACAATTCTTCCTGCTTTATGCAACAGGAGACTTAATTGTGTAATTACTACACTTCAGTCAACAGTTGAATCCGGTTCACCACAACCTACTTACTACATACAGGCTTTGCTTCCTCGCTTTTAAAGTTACTATCTTTGCAGGCTAACTTATCTTGCATGCCAGAGTGTCTTACTATCCTTTCCCCATTACTCCCCGAGAAGAGAGAATGACCACTAAAACATAAATACCATAAATATGTTCTTAAACTACACTGTTCTTAAGAAAGCAACTTTGCTCAAGTCTTGATGCTCATTCGCACGTGCACGGATCTTACGACACGTATATATTTTTTTCCTCGTCTGGAGCTGCAACAGACTACTAACACGACTCTCCTCGTACAAGGTCTTGAGGAATTGAATTGTTTTTTTAAGGCTGCTTTCACTGAGCCAGCACCATTTGTGCAAGGAGGATAGCAACAGGAAAGCATAAGAAGCATCAAGCCTCTCCTTTTGGGGAGACCGAATCCCACTCCCCAATCCCACCCACCTCTTTCCGCAGCAGAAGCCATTCCAGAAACCTTCACGCAAAAACCACACCCAGCAGCCGAAACGGAGGACGCCAAAGCTTCGGCGATTTAAATCCTGCACCGCTCTCCGGACTTCTGCATGGTGATTGGTCAGTCAGAAGCGGAAAAGGCGGGACTTCCTTTTGGCTTTACTCCCTTTTCCCCCCCTCCCTCGCCTAGTTCCGGATAGGCTAATGCTGTTCAGTTACGCTTCTTGATGTTTATTTTCCGCCAAGATCCGTTTCTACGGCAACGAAGGGAGGGGGGGATTATTAGCGAAGGCTTTGTTTTTTTTGTTTTTAAACCAAGTTCCTAGAGGGGGGAAAAAACACCCAGAGGCCGCGCGCGCAAACGTAAAGCCTCGAGCGGGAACAGGCCCCGCTCGAGGCTTTACATTCTGTTAGGCTGTTTGTCGCGAGCGTTGGCACGCCTGGCTTCCTTCCCTCGCAACACTCTTGTGAGTTGCAGTACAGTTGAGATTCCTGCCCAGGGTCATTCGGAGAGTTGTGGGCATCTCAGTATGGTTGATTGGCATCTAGCTTCTCCTGCAAGGATTTGAAACGAGGCTTATTTTTATGTATTTATTTATTTATTTTGTCAAGCGTGTATATGATTACAGACAAAGAATAAACATGATTGTGAATATATTAATATGTACAAGCATGGTTATGAGTACATGATACATTACGAATACATGGGGACATTACGACAGGGACGGTAGGCACGCTGGTGCGCTTATTAACAGACCTCCAGGGGCACAAATGCAAAGCACCACACATATTTGAATTCTTAACCCGCTGTCTGCAAAGAGTATCAATCTTTCCATTCCCCACCATCAGTCAGAGCTGAAGGAGCTTCTTCGATGTGAAGTGAAACGTTGTCAAAGAAAAACCAGAAAGTCCAGTTGCCTTTGTTTTTTAAAAAGCACCTTTGGGACAACCATAACCTGGATTACTGAGTATCTCCATCCACACACACACACTTTCTGAGCTTAAGCTCTTCTGCTCAATTCTGTGGCAAGAGCAACTGCAGAAGCTCCCCTTTCCACCAGTTAACCTCGGTACCCCCAATAAAGGAGAATATTTGTATCTCAGGGGTCCTTGGTTCTCTGAATTTGCTTGTTTTCTTGCAGATGTTTCATTATCTAAACTATCCAAACATCATGATGTTATCTAGTTTGGATTATGTAATGTCTGCAAGAAAACAAGCAAGCTCACAGAGCACCAAGCAGGAGAGCTGGCATACCTGAAGATCCTAAAGTGTGATCTTTTTCCTAACATCCAACCTATATACCAATCAATCACCACCCATCACAAGACCCATAGCTGATGTGATTCTCCCATCACAAGATCTACTTACCATAAGCCCTTATAAACAGAAGAACACCAACACAGACACTTCCTGAATTCTGCTGAAGATGTTACCTAGCCTATGAAGCCGTTCGGAAACCAACCCAGAAGCTTGGAGAATGAACCTCCACTCTCACCAATCAATCTAAATAGAATTGGAAAGGACCTTGAAGGTCTTCTTCAACCCCCTGCTCAAGCAGGAGATGCTATACCATTTCAGACAGGTGGTTGTCCAGTCTTTTCTTAAAAACCTCCAGTGCTGAAGCACCTACAACTTCTGAAGGCAAACTGTTCCACTGGTAAATTAACAATTGTTAAGTGTTGGTTAATTGTGCAAAGGGCCCCTGATCATAGCCATAAATGGTACATAAATGTACCATTTATTGCTACAATTGGGGCCCTCTGCATGCCAAAGAAAATCTGTGTGTGTCTGTGCACACACAAAATGCAAACAGGTTTTGTTTTGAATGCTGGAAATGATGACAAACTATAACCTTTGGAATAAAACAAATTCTGGAGTGATCTTGGAGTGATTTTATGGGATGAGTTGGGCAAAGCTGGTGTAGGTGTTGCCCTCCTCCCTACCCAGCGCCTGCCCTCATCTGCCCTATGCTAGGTTGCTACTGAGGTACCACTTCACTCCAATCTTCTGGATGCCTTCCCTCCCTCTCTTAAGCCTTTGCTAGCCAGGCCCATGTAGTTGTTTTTTGTTTGCATGGTCTCAGAAGCAAAGAATAGGATTCCCGTGCAGCATATCCCACCAACCTACCTTCTTCCAAGTGGTTGCCTTTCCCTCTGGTGCCCCAGTCCTGTTACTAATTTTCTTGTTTTATTTCTGATACTTACTCCATTCAGTCACTTCTGGATGGAATAGTTGTATTCAAACCCGGAACAAAACAAACTTATTTTGTTCCATCTGTAGGCAGTTCACTGGAAACACTTTTCCTTTCAGACATAGACTATGCAAAAACCAGTTCTTCCATGTGTGAAGTGTTTGGTACATGGAATGTTTTACAAAACATAAAAAGAGGATATAATGCATGCTAATGCCATACAGAAATTAAATAAAATCTGAAGTGTAGCATCCTGCATTTGGGTCTGTTAAAATCATAAACTTTTAGGTGCTTGAAACAGTCTAGGATGTAGCATTACTAAAATTTGTTTGGCTCAAAGCTTACGGTATGTTTAATTATGATTGAATTATTAGTGAAAATATAATAAGTAGAAATGAATAATACTAAAGTGTCTGAAAATTTCAAAACATCTGAGATACACCAAACCATGCACACAATCTAGAAAAGTGACTGATATGGTCAGATTATATCTTGTCAAGCCAAGGTTTTTTTAAATTAGTACAGCACACTAACCACAGCACAAGAAAATTATGGTTTTAACTGAACGTACACATGAAAAAATAGTGGGGTGAGCTCCCATTACTTGTCCCAGTTTCTGCCAACCTAGCAGTTCAAAAGCATGTAAAAAATGCAAGTAGAAAAATAGAGGACACTTTGGTGGGAAGGTAACAGCTGCCCACATGACCATGGAGATGTCTTCGTACAGTGCTGGCTCTTCAGATTAGAAATGATGAGCTCCACCCCTAAAACCGGAAACGACCAGCACACACATGTGTGGGGGAATCTTTACCTTACATTAAACACCTTTGGGCTATCTCCAAATCATCGAGTTATCTTGACAATTAACCTGGATATGATGGGATTGCATTTCATCTGGCAAATATTTATGTACAGGTAGCCCTTGATCTGAGTTATAACTGTTTTTCACACAACTGTTGCAGTATCCCTGTGGTTATGTAACCAAAATTCAAACACTTGGCAACTGAATCAGGAAGATTGCAGTGTCCCAGAGTCATGTGACCAACTTTTGTGATTTTTCTGACAGTCAGATTCACTTAACTGTCACTAACAATTGGAATGATTCAATTAACAATTGTGGTAAGAAAGGTTGTAATATGGGCCAAAATTCACTTAACTGTTTCACTTACCGGTAGTAACATAAATTTTCGGCTGAGTTGTGGTCGTAAGTAGAGGACTACCTGTGTTTTGCTTCTTGTAGGTGTTGAAAGTCCCATTGGAATCACTGTCAAAAGCATGAAAGTCCTATGGGCACTGCTAATTGCTGCTTTTTGTGGTTAATACTTGCTACTGTTTGGTTTGTTCAGACTGACTGTTGTTTTCAATCTGTTTTTCCTGCAAAAAGTTAACAATCTTGTGTTAACACACCTTATTTCTGATTGTCTTTTTCCTGATTTGCCACATGGGAGCAGAACAGTATGTGCTAGGATTGTTTTAATTACATTGTTGTGATGTTGTTTAGCATTAGCTCCCTGAAACTCTGCAGTAATGAATATTCTATCACTGTGATGCGACTGTAATTAATTGCTTAAGGGGAGCTATATGCTATTTTCTAATTCTTTTAGATTTATTTAACATCTACTGTGCTGTTTCAGATTTAGAATACTATGTCTGCTTGTTTTATATTAGGCTCAATCATTAATAACAAATATTGCTTTTTTATTAGTTGTATTTTTTCCTAAACAATATATTTGAGAAAGCTTTTTTCTTGTGTGAATGTATTGCTATTCTTACACTATTATTTTATTGCTGATGTTAGCAACTAAAGTAGGTTAAGCAGAATATACAGCATATTATTAACAATCTGACTCTTTAACCATTAAGTATTACAACAATGTAATTAAATTCCTTTGTATTAAATATACATATTGGGTTGTCGGACTGGGCATTCAGAATGGCTGCAGTACTAGAATATAGAATAATAGAGTTGGAAGGGACCTTGGAGGTCTTCTAGTCCAACCCCCTGCCAAAGCAGGAAATCCTATATCACTTCAGATAAATGGTTATCTCCTTAGTTATAAGTTGCTTCTCTCCTTGATTAGTTTCCACCCATTGCTTCTTGTCCTGCCCTCAGGTGCTTTGGAGAACAGCTTCACTCC
>JANHFT010001914.1:87203-100130 GCA_032467955.1 Pseudoxenodon macrops | reverse complement strand
GCTGGGAGGCAGAGGAAGATTTTTTTTCTTGTTTTCTTGTTTTTGTCCCCAAAAACTAGGTGCGTCTTATACTTCGGCGTGTCTTATACTCTGAAAAATACGGTAATTTTTTTCCTTATCACTAAGCCTGCTTTCCGACCATCAACAATTACACAGAAGTCTTCCAAAAACACAAGCGTTCAAAGATTGCAAACAGTGAGATGCAGAAGAATGGTGTTGAGCTTAAAAATCATTTCTAATTTAAAAAAGGAATACAATAAACTGAAGCTGTAGCTACAAATTCAAATATCGCTTTTAAATCAGATTAATTACTACTTGTTTTAGTTTAAAGGATTAGCAGGATTAATAATCATTTAAATTATTACATTAAAGCCATGCATAAGATCCACATTCTGAACATTTTAAATAATAAATATGAGCAATATCACCTGTTGTAGCTGTGGCTGCATTTGGGAAAAGTGTTCCTCCTAAGCCAGTCAAGGCTCCCCCCAGAGAAAGTCCTGTAGATACAGTGGTGGCTGGAGCAGTGGTGCCTCCCAAGTTTAATGTAAAACCAGAAGAGCCTGAATTTTAAGCAGAGAATGTAATTCAGATCCTCAACTTTTAACAAAATGATACATCTTGGTTTTTTTTTTATCCCAACAACCATTCAGTTGCACACTGATACTATTTTAATGTAGTTATAAAGACTACAGACATAACTTCCATTTTGGTGTTCATTATTTAAACCAAACATTATTAAGAATTTGTTGAAATTAAGGAGTTATTGATGAATGTTCTAGAACCCTTCCATATAGATGAAGTCATCCAGTGGTAACCACATATACTTAACATTTTATCAATTCCTTCATGATGTTCAAAACTTCAAATGCAAGAAAGTCCACAAAAAATTTAGAAAGACACTTGGCTCTGAGCTACACTGACTATTGAAATTAAGTGCTTTTTAAGTGAGTCATTACTTAATCTTTTTAAGTATATACAAAGAACTTGAAGCCATGTTAGACAAATAGTGTGACATTATTGAGCCCAATATTCTCTGAGCATCGCAAATGGATTCATATCCTGTACTCTTGTTTTTTTATTACTAAAAAGTATCCAGTTGTGTGTACCTCCAAAGTCATTTTTAGTGACATAAGTTGTTATACAAATTTAATTAAAAAGGCAGAGTTTTCTGTGACTGTCAGAAAGTCACCAAAGCTTCTTTTAGCTTAGCTACAATTATTAATATCGCAAGAAGCCATTAGGAGTATTTAATCAGTCTCACATGATATTGAAAAGATAAAATGTCAGACAAGATTGGTATTTGAATAGGACTCAACCAAGAAATCTCAGGACTTCAGATTAAACTGGACAGTTGAAAATATCTCAGAAAGTGGCAATGGCAAAACATTGTTGCTCTGTTGCCAATGACATGGGGTCTTCAGGAGTTGAGCTCAACTCAAAGATAACTTTATTATATTCCTTCAATTAAATGTGTCAGCCTAATAAGCTTTAGAACTCCTATCATCGAATTGTGACAGAATTCTTTAATACCGTACCTAAAGTACTAGTTTTTGTAAGAATTGTTAAACTAGAAAATTTAGGCAACAGGAAAATGAGAAGAAAACTTGGAAGACAGAACTATTGCAAGCTTACCTGCTGCTGGAGCAGAAGTAAGGGCAGAAGATAATGCAAGTCCAGAAGAAGTGGAAGTGATTGGTAAAGCAAAAGGAGTGGCTGATCCAGCAGGTTTACTGAAACCCAAACTAAGGCCCGTAGTAGTAGTAGCAACAGGCGCGCCTATAAAAATAACAATTTGTTTCATTTATTTATACAAATGCAATTTTATGTGGTTTCTATTCTTAGGAAGTATACCCCCAACACGCATATTTTAATCTTCATGACAGCCATGCAAGGCACACTGTGATAAAGTCTCCTAGCTTTCAGTTCAACACTGACTCTACCACTATGGCTCTCAGCGCCTACTCATGTTCCTTTATACTGAGGAAAAAATAAGTACATATTTATTTGGAAAACATATATAACATTCCCATTTAAGAATTCCAAATACTATCCATAAAGAGAAGCTAATCTGAAATTCAAATGGTTCAAAATATTCTTTGCTTCATATACAATAACCAGAACCCCAAATAAGGCCATCACAGTTATAATTATACACAATAAAAACCATTACAAAGTTATCTTGATATGACAGTATACTTTTTCATCTATCATTTGTCTACTTTGCCATGTTTACTAATACTTTACAAGAGGAAATAGCTAAATTATACTCTTAATAAAAGATTACCAATCATTCTTAAGCCTTACATCATTGAAGTCCAATATTTTAAAGGGAATATTAATGATTATATAATACTTACCTAATGTTAATCCTGCAGCAATAGTTGTAGCTGTTCCTGTATAGGAATACAAAATAAACAAATTTATGCCATTATTGAAGAATATGGAAAGGTACAAAATTCAAAATCTTCGGCATAGAAGCAAGCAACTTCGTATATCCAGGTTTTCTGGACAATTTCCATAACCTCTACCTATTGGCCATGCTGCCCAAAAATAATTGAATTTGCCTCCAAAATAGCCAGAAGAAGCAGTTGCTTTCTACCAGCTACTTTAAGAAGGATAATGATCTATGTTGGCAGCAAACATTCTAATTCAAAACACTATTGTTTAATTGTAGTATACAAAATGCTTAGCATTTAAATGTCTAATTAATACAGTCACATGTATAACCATATTATTTTAGTCCAAGCCTTTCCATTCCTTGAACTATATCAGTTCACATGTCTCCTTGTCCCTGTGACTATATAGGACAGACAGCGGGGGAAGCTAACCACCAGATTGAAAGAACACAAGCGAGCGATCAGATGAGGAGATCCAAACTCATTGTTAGCCTCACACTGCACTGAACAAGGACACTCATTCAACTTTGCAGCTACTAAGATTGTTGACAAGCAGGTACAAAAACAGTCAAGAAAGTGATTGAAGCCTAGGAAATAGGCCCCTCATCAGTCAAAAGGAGTGCTGATTTACCACCAGAATATCAAGTACTTAGAAGGCAAGGGCTGGACAGCACAAGCAAATGACAGTCAAACCAGTTAAAAGTCAGCCATCAACACACCCTAATCAGCATCTAAAGAGCCACATACAATAGGCACCATATAAATACTATACACAGAACAGCATACATTCTGTCAGACCAACCCAAATGACCAACCTAGATTGGATCCTGCTGCATTATCCTGGGAAACATATATTCACCTTCTTCTGGAGAAGTTATCATAACTGAATTCATGTTTTTATTTGACTATTCTGCCATTAAGTCAGTTTGGTCAAATGGTTAAGGTAGCAGGCTAGAAACTAAGACTATGAGTTCTAGTCCTGCCTTTGTCATGAAAATCAGCTGGGTGACCTTGGACCATTACTCTCTCATCCCAGCACGCTTCACAAGGTGGTTGTTGTGGGGAAAATAAGGTATGTTGGATAGGTTCACTGCCTTTGTAAAAATAATAAAGGTGGGATACAAATAAATAAATGAAACAAATCCATTTTTTTATTTTTATAAAATTTATATAGCCACCCATCTTATACCAAGGGTTGCTCTAATCAACAATTAAAATACCAGTAAAAACAGCACAATGCATGTCTATTAAAACCATAAACATTAAAAACTTAGCACCAATATCAAACTTCAACATGCAGTCCCTTGTTAAATCCTCTCAGCCACCTCACCCTACCCCAGGTCTTAGGGGAAAAAGCCAGGTCTTAAGTGCTTTTTGGAAGGTTAAGAGGGTAGAGGTCTGCCTAATTTCAAGACGAAGGATGTAACTAATTCAATTCAATAACTAATTCAATTCAATAACTAATTCAAGCTAATCAATGCACATTTTGATAGGAATAAATGAAATATGTTTTACCTGTATTAGTCCCTCCTAGGGTAAAACCTGTGGTAGGCTTTGAGCTAAAAAGTCCAGTGCCAAAACCCACAGCAGGAGTAGTTGTAGTAGCAGTAGCTGTTGAACCCAACGTCCCAAAGTTAAGGCCTCCAGTTGAGCTAAATTATAAAGTAAAAAATTATTAAGAACATGTTCATTGTTCATTTTATTTCTTCACTGCTAGTTTTACAAAATAGCATGCCTTAATTTAAATGCAATTAACTTAAATTTCATCTTCAACCAAGTGAGTTTGTAATAGCCAAGATTGTTTAACTTAACATTAAGAATATTAATGCTGTTATGTTTGTATGTTATACTATCGGTTGTTTAAACCATGATATACTAAACCCTAACTTTGTACAAGGCAAATTAATGATTTGTTTGGCTAATTTATTCTACAGATATCCAGAAAAAGGGACACAGCACATAACCAAATAAGATTTCTGTGTTCAGCTATAAGCCATAGTTAAAACAAATTAGTCTCTTACTGTCGAAAGAGAAATTAACTACCAGCTGTCCAAGAATGGACTCATATATGATGCTGATCTGTAAATCAAACATGATTTGGCATTGTGTGTAAACCCTGCCTTAACAGAAGTTTTTATTAACTTGCTGCTCCTTCTAATATGTTCAAAGAGTTATGGAAGACTGTTATAAGTACACCCCCTATTTTGAGGGGATAAAATTTAATACTGCTTCTCAAACAAAATCTTTAACTTGCAGAAAGTCCTAAGGAAGGACACGTTTTTCTCTTCACTGCCTGTAAATCTTGATATTCCAGAGATTAGGTTAACTTTGTCTACACGCTAACTTAAGTTTCAACTAAACTTCCAAAAAGAAGTTTATTAAAATAGCAAAAAGACTGCCAGATATCAACAATTTTCTTACATATCTATTCCACAAAAATATGCCAGCACAAGTTCTTCTTAGTTGCTGCTGCTTTATTATAGCACATCCTTGCAGTTACTGCTATTGTCCTGGTATATTGTTAATAAACACACACACCAAAGTACAATGAATTATTTCATGTATTTCAGCTGTAAAGAATGAAATTAAGCTCAGACTTTGATACATAATGATTGCAAAATCAAATTTCCATCAATTACCTGATACACAGAAGAGGTAGGCATCAGCAGATTTGATGAAAACAACTGTCATTATACAAAATTCTAAAGGGGCATAAAAACCAGTCAAAATGCTCCAGATATGACAGAGCATACTCATCATAAAATGCTAGCTGACTGTGTTAATGTTGTATTGAAAGGGGCATCTAATTTGATGCTTTCCAGAGATCTGAAACAACTCACATCACCTACAATCATTGATACATTTCAGGACAAGTGAATTAGAGAAAGTTGCAATCAAGTATTTAATGTTGTGTATGAAAATAAATTTTAAGTTACTCACATCCCCCATAACTGTGTATGTGTATAACATGTTATGAAATAGACATGTTTTACAGCTGTCCTATAATTTATGTTCAAGAAAGAGGGAGAAGGATGATTTCAACCAGCTGGAGGAACAGATGGTTAAAACTGTTGTAAAAATGTCTTTAGTTTAAAAAAATTACGATGAGAAAAAATAACTTGTGCATATGTCCCCATAAAGAGATTCTGCGATGCTTTTTTCCCCCCTTTTCTTAACGTGACATGAAAGCCAAAATCATTTGCCTAAAATCTGTTGGAAAAGCCATATAATCAGGCCATACATGTAACTTCATCTTAGGTTATTTAATTTTACGTTTTTAATCATTGATAGGCTTCTACTTTCTCATTTTAAATGCTTAGCCGTCTCTAGACAGTATGAATTGGGAGTCATATAAATACTTATTTAAATCAACTTCCCCTAAATTAAGTCTCAGTAAAAGGAAACGGATGGTGAAGGACTCTCAGTACTTTGAAATTATCTGAAATATTTGGCCTTGTTTGACACTCTTCCCCCGCTTGGAAAGGCTGCGATTCCTGTTGCTCATCCTTTTGTTTCCAATTTCTAGTTAGAATTCTTATTTTATTCCTTTTTATTTTTTTAGAGAAGCCGACTTTCCCCATCTTTGGGGCGACACCCCCCTCCCCCCCCACAAGGCCTCCAACCGTCGTAAAAGAAGGAAAAACCAGGTACACGTGCGGCGCCAGTGCCCTGTTCGGGGCGCTGAATCTTCCTGAGACTCCTGTGGAAAACCCTCCGGAATGACCCCCTTTAACTCACCTCGGGGTGCCTCCGAAAGAGAAGCCCCCGCCGCCGCCTCCCCCGCCGGTGCCCGCAGCAGCCGCGGTAGCGGAAGCCAAAGTCCCGGCTCCGAAGGAGAAGCCCGCCGACATGATGATGATGGCGGCGGCGGCGGCAGCGGAAAAGACCTCAGCCAAAGGCTCTTGCGGTTGGCCCGAGGGAGCAGGCCCGAGGGGCTCCCCTCACAGCCAGGGCTTCAGCCCTCCCTCCGCCCCTCCCCTCCTACCGCGCGACAGGGACGCCAAACAGCCCTGAACGCCCGCGCGGGAACTTCAAAGAGGGACGCTGGGGGCCGCGCGAGAAGCGCAGCAGTCAAAGGCGCGCGGATAAACGACGGCGCAGAAAGCGCCGCCGCGCATGCGCCCGCGCTGAGACTGCTGGTCGCCAGGCCCCTCCCCCTCCCGCCTGATGGAACCCAGTAAATCAGCGCCCGTAGGAATTGAATTGAATACAGTCAGTCCTCGACTTAAACAACGGCTCATTTAGTGACGGCTCAAAGTTACCAGGGCACTGGGGGAAAAAAAGTGGCTTCTGACCGTTTTTTCAAACTTTCAGCATCCCCATGGTCGCGTGATTTACATTCATATGCTTGATGATGGATTCACATTTATGACGGTTGCACTGTCCCCGGAGGCATGTGATTCCTCTTTGGTGACCTTCTGACAAGCAAAGTCAATGGAGAAGCCAGATTCACTTAACCGCCATGTTACTAATATAACTGCAGTGATTCGCTTAACAATTTGTGGCAAGAAAAGTCGTAAAGTGGGGCAAAACTCACTTAACAAATTACTCACTTAACAACATAAATTTTGGGCTCAATTGTGGTCGTACGTTGAGGACTACCTGTGCTTTATTTAGCCAAGTGTGATTGGGCATACAAGGAACTTGTGTCCGGTAAAAAAGCTCTCAGTGTACATGCAAAACAACAGAATAATAGTAATAATATCAATAAAGGGAAATAAAGAAAATATTTAGAACGATAATAAGAATGAACAGACTACAGGTAGTCCTCGACTTACCACAGTTCATTTAATGACCGTTGAAAGTGGCACTGAAAAAAGTGAACCTTTGTAGAATGCCCATGATCATGTGATCAAAATTCAGATATGCTTGGCAACTGATTCATACTTATGACCGTTGGCAGTGTCCCGTAGTCATGGGATCACCTTCAACCTTTCAACAAGCAAAATCAATAGGGAAACCAGATTCACTTAACAACCATGTTACTAACTTATCAATTGAAGTGATTCACTTAACAACTGTGACAAGAAAGTCATAAAATGGGGCAAAACTCATTTAAATGTCTCACTTAACAGCGGAAATTTTGGGCTCAATTGTGGTCATGGGTTGAGGGCTACTTGTACAGTATTTTAATTCAGAAAAACTTGCTGTGGGGAGCCTTACTTTTTCTCCTCTCACAAGGAAGGAGAAGCTGCACAAAAGTGGACAGTTCAGCTCTTGCTTTAAGTAGGCTTATTTCATGTGGAACAGAAGAATTTGGATTTGTTCGGTATTCTGGTAATGCAAATAAAGTGTACAGTAGTCAATTTCAGTAAGTTTAAGATGCGTGGACTTCAAATTCTGGGAGTTGAATCCATCTTAAAGTGGCTAAGGTTGAGAAACAGTCACCTACGTGGTCCCACACAATGGAAGAAGACATGATTGTTGCACCCTTAACAACATGTTAGGTATAATATGTTGCACATGTTAAACTTAACATTAAAGAGGTGGATTTGGTTTTAGAGAAAGGGAAAACTTTGAAAGAACCTATGGTGCAGTGGGCAAGAAAGACCTTGGAGCCAAAGCATAGAATGGTGGCTTTGGTGCTCAAAGTTTTGGTAATGGAACTACCTTTGGTAACAGCTTTGGAGCACCTGGCATGCAAGGTGAATTTAGGGCTGGCACTCCAGCCTATCAAAATGGTTATAACCAGCAGTGTGGAAATAACATGGCAAACATGCACGGTGCAATGAGCCAACAACAGTATGCATACCCTACAACTGGTGGTACGCCAATGATAGGTTATCCAATGCCAGCAAATTATACCCAATAACTTAGTCTATTTAAATGTCTTGTTTTTCATAATTGCTCTTTATATTGTGTGTTGAGAAAAGATAGTTATTTAATATCTTATGGAACATGCAGAAAGGTCTGCAGTGCAGCAGTAACATTGGTGCACTTTTTCCGCTATTTAAGTTGAATATTCTCTACATTCCTTGAATGATTTTTAGTTTTTTGTACTAGAAAATGCAGACTGTGTTTTCACAAAGTAAATGTACAGTGATTTGAAATAACAGCAACTGGAGGCATTGCATGGCCTTCCAATAAAGGTATTTCAAAACAGAATTTTCTTGGTATTTGAGTGATTGTATTGGTCTAACCCAAAGCTAGTTAATGCTACAAAGGGCACGTATTTGATGCAGTGGCTGTGAAATCTTTGGAGACCAAAGGAAAGGAGAACTACCTGTATCTCTTTCAAGCCTTTTGAGACCAACTTGGCAATTCTCAGATGGGGATGAACAGGAACTGATTCATTATGTCATTGGAAAATATTTCTTGCTTCTTTCCCCCAGCACTGCTTTGTGCAGCTACATGGGACATAGACTTACTGGGCTAGTTGAACCTTCAATAAAGATAATTTTGGAGATTTATAACTAGGTTCCTGAATTTTGGGGAATAATTCAAAGGGATGCTAAACATTCTCATGAAAACTTGATACCTTTTAATAAAAGATGTCAATAGTAAAGGTTCTACTCTACTGGGTTTTTTTGTCCCCAGATTTAAACTGCTCTCCTCTTGCAACATAAACCACCTAGATTCCTGATTTGGGCAGATTACAGCTTCAGATACTTAAGGGCCTAAAATGGTTTTAGGAGTTAGATCAGTGGTGGGTTGCGAACTGGTAGAGCCAGGATTTGAATCCCACTACTGAATTAGATATGTTCTAAATACAACCTTAAGGCTGAACACTGCCAAACACATTTCTAGAGATTTTAGGCATTTGAGTCAGTGTTGACTCCTGTTAGCTAAGTGTGTAATTTTTGGCAACATTGTGTGTCTCCTAGGACTTGATAAAATGACTGGCTCAAGGCCATCTAGCTAGTTTTGTGTTTAAAGATAGGATTAGAACTCTCCTAGTCTACAGCTTGACCATTAGCCCATGATGGATCTTGTTATTTTAGGCTTAAATATCAAATATTTTAAGAACTAAGCTTGTGCTTCAGATAAATGTAAATATTTTGAGTTAATATGTTTCAACTTGCCCATGATGCGATTCTGTTGCATGATAGAAATTTCCTCTGGCCTGTTGAGTCACTGATTGTGTCAAGCTAAATCTTAATTTGCATAGTAGGTTTCCAGATGTTCAAGGAGATAAATGTATTCTTAAAATAATATTGGCATGGGGACAAGAACCTAGTTATTTAAAATTGGCCTTAAGCATTCAAATAGTACTGAAGTATTTACCTTCACTGTTGAAACCTATAACCTTAAAATATGCATGCAGTACTTCAGGCTTTATGAAAAATACCAAATGCAAAATACAGATGTGATTTTAAATATAAGTGAAAACATTGTGATACACATCACACTGATTTTTGCTTTTTAAAAAAAAAATTTGCAATACAGAACAGTCCTGTGTAGTGTTTAGACTTTTTCGTGGTAGTTTAGAATGACCATTGTCTTGCAAATTTTTAATATACCATAGCCTATATGTAGCTGGTTCTACATTGATATAAAATGTAGATTTTCCCCTCTGCTGAGGTAGGTTGTCTTTTTTTTCCTTGGATTTAACTGAAGATATTCTATGGCTATCTTGAATCCTAAGATAGAATACTAAATAACATCTCCCAAATCTTTGCCCTTCAGAAACGGACAATATTGCCTTTTGGTTGAGTATATAATCTAAATTTTACTCATTTGATTTCAAGCTACAATTACCTGTCTTTTCAAGAATGCAAAAAATCCATCCTATGAAATGTCTCCTGGTTTCTAGCTTGATGCCTTAATCACTAACCAAATGCTCACGATTAATAAGGTTTTAACTTTTTACATTTTAATTCTGTTAAATCTGTATCTGCATCACTGCAGTTTGGCTGCTAATGAAATATTAAGGATATTGAGAAATCAGGCCTAATAAATTCAACAGATTTGCTAAGGTGAAGAGAGAACTACAATTTAAAGCTATAATATATATACACAAGGGGGTTTGCAATTGATTTTGTGATGTAAATCACCTTATCACAATAATCATGAGTACTGAATATATCCAAGTGAGATTCTAAACCAGTTCAAATCAGATTGCACCCATTTACCTAAGAAGATACTTTGGATAAAAGCCAACGCTAAAGCAACACAAAATGGAAACAATGCAACAGACAGGAAGAATGTATTGGTCTTATGCAGATCCTAATTTCTGGCTGAAGTGTTTAAATCTCTTTAATAGTGGAGCAGTGGTAAAAAGTGCTCCACATTAGTATATCTAGGCTCTGATTTAATTGGTGATGGGATTCCAAATACTGCAAATAATCAGATTATAAGCCATTTTAAGGATTAATGGAGCAATTGAAGATGTGACAAACATTTTTATACAGTAATCCATGAAAAGAAATGGCATTTGTGACAAGTCCCCACTCCGTTACGGTTATTTCAATATCATGGTGGAGTCAAAAACAAATGACCAAATTTACTATCAATACAGTTTCTTGGCTGTTGTATTTCCCTGTATATTCTGTTCTTATTGACTGTTGTTTCCTGTTACAAATTGGAAGCAGCAGTTGGGAGAGATGTGCATAGCCCTACAATACAATCCAAGGTTAAAATTGGGGATTGGGGTTAGAGTAAGGATGCTGTACTGCACTTCCATCTTTCATGTATAATCATATATAGTGCATGTTAGATTAACGAGAGAAAGCTTTCCAGTCCCTGCAGGGCTCTCATAAAGGTGTAATTAGTGGTGGTTGTGAAACGATGGGAAAATTAGAACAGTTTAGGTCACATTTCCCTAAGATGTTGTCTTCCAGAATGTTTTGGATTCTTAGTCCCCCAAAGGCATGCCTGCTGAGAATTCAGAGAATTGTATTATTTTCAGCAGTGCACATGGCAGGTCTGTCGTTAACAGAGGCTTTTCCGAAAACAAGATGTATTGCAATATAGGTAGTCCTCTACTTACAACCACAATTGAGCCCAACATTTCCCTTAAGGCAGTTAAGTAAAATTTGCCCCATTTTACAGTATTTTTGCCATAGTTGTTAAGTGAATTGTGCTGTCATTAATTGAATCTGGTTTCCCCCATTGACTTTGCTTGTCAGCTGAGGTGGTTACAAATCACATGGCCCCCAGGGCAGTGCAACCAATCATAAACACAGGCCAGTTGCAAAAATTTTAATTACGTGATCTTGGAGAAGTTGCAATGGTGGCAAGTGTGAAAGCCAGCCATAAGTCTCTCTCTCTTCAGTGCCACTGCAACTTTGAATGGCCATTAAACAAATGGTTTTATTTGTTCAATTCTGATGATAAAAAGCCTGAAGGCCAATCCAACATAAAATCACCCTATGTAATACTCCTGTTGTATCCTTCCGCCACAAGGCTTCTCCTCAATCAAAACAGATCGGCATCTGTTAGCTTCCTTTAAGCGTCTGGAATTAACTGGATGAGGGCATGGCGAATATCACTTAAATCTATCACTAATTTGTGCTGACGCCTCAAAAAACGGAAGATTATACAGCCCGGCCGAAAGCCGAAGAGAGACACATCTCCAGCAGTCCCCAGGCGGCATGGCTAACAAGCGAAGGATGCCGGGAGTTGTAGTTCAGCATCGCCCGAAAAGTCTCTGCGGTCTCGTCAGTGTTGGCAAACGCGTGAGGAACAGCGGTGACGCACAGGCGGCAACTCCCTCCCTCCGCTTGTAAGCCGCCCGAGCGGCGCATGCGTATTCCAATCAGTCCCCCAGGACGTTTCCTACATGTGGCTCGGGCGGTGCTCCCGGTGGGGCTGCTTGTGCCTTACTAATCCCGGCCTTTCCATAGCTCGCAGCGGCAGCCGCGTACCCGGTAGGCGCCTCAGTTTTCTCCACAAACGCTCTCGAAAGAGGCGGAGAGAGAGGCAACCTGGAGCCCCGTGGGAGCAGCTCGACAGCCCGAAGCTCCTCGCGGGGAGCCGTGCAGCGCCGTCGCGGCTTTTCCGGGGCTCCGCCGTTCCCTCGGTGGCCCAGTCGCGCTTCTGCTTGACGTCTAGTAGCAGCAGCACCGGCCATGCGGGCGAGGAGTGCGGCGAAGCAGCGCTGGCTGCTTGTCAGAGGCGGCGCTTCCTCCGGGGAGGTGGAGAAGAGGACAAGCAGACCTGGGCTTCTTACCTTCGAGGGGACCACCCGGCCTTCGGGCCTCTGGGGGTGGCGCTGAAGAAGAACCTGGCCGTCCAGTGGTGGGAGGCCGTGGTGGTCTTTCGGGAGCAAGTGCTGGGCGTGGAGGGTCCGGCTCGACTCCAGCCCGCTGCTGAGCAAGGGCCCCTGGGGGACTCTCTACGTCTGGTGCATCCGCGCACCGTCGGGGAGACCTTGCAGGAGGCCGGATCGGACGGAGATCAGCCGCTCGCCGCCTTGCAGAAAATGCTAGCCCGGTCTGGGATGCTTCGCGACAACCTTCTTCACGGTAGGATGTGGCTTCTGTAGGTTGTTACTTCGGATAGCAATGGCATTTAGACCAGTGGTTCTTAACCTTGTTGGAGGTACTGACCCCCACCAGTTTCATATGCGCATTCACCGAACCCTTCT
>JANHFT010001914.1:37124-50840 GCA_032467955.1 Pseudoxenodon macrops | reverse complement strand
ACCCTCCAGAGGGTGAAAAACGGCCCTATGGGCAAACCAGAAGTTCGGGAATGGACTTCCGGTTTATTTGTTGGGCCATTTTTTACCCTACAGAGGCTTCAGGGAAGCCTCCTGAAGACTTCGGAGGGTGAAAAATGGCCGAAAATCAAGCCCAAAAATCAGCTGGCCAGCATGTGCAAGCATGCTGGAGCTGACAGGGAAACGCTTCATGTGCCCTCAGAAAAGGCTCCGCGTGCCACCTGTGACATGTGTGCCATAGGTTCGCCACCACTGTCCTACACCATTTCAGACAAATGGTTATCCAATCTCTTCTTAAAAACCTACAGTGCTAGAGCACCCAAGATTTCTGGAGGCGATTTATTCTGCTGATTAATTGTTCTAACTGTCAAACTGTCCTCAATTTACAATAGTTCATTTAGTGAGTGTTCAAACTTACAATAGTACTGAAAAAAGTGACTTATGACCGTTGCAGCCTCCCTATGGTCATGTGATCAAAATTCAGACGCTTGGCAACTGACTCATATTTATGGCCGGTGCAGTGTCCCGGGGACATGTGATCACCTTTTGCGAACTTCTGACAAAGTCAATTGAGGAAGCCAGATGCATTAATAACTGGGTTACTAACTTAAGAACTGTAATAATTCACTGAGCAATTGTGGCAAGAAAGGTTATAAAATGGAGCAAAACTCACTTAATACATGTCTTGCATAGCAACAAAAAAATTAGGCTCAATTGTGGTCATAAATCGAAGACTACCTTTATCATCCCCCCCCCCGACATTCCTTTATTGGAAACCCCAGAGATCTTCCTCCTTCTAACATAGCTGGAGAGGATTGTGATTCAGTAGCACCATTTCTGGTCACCTTGTTTTGAAGGAGAGGACTATGGAAACCATGAATGGCGGGGTAGAGGGCCAACCTTTTTCTACTCCTACTTTATGGTTTAACTCTGTGCACAAGGTTAGCAGAACAGTTAAAATAAACTCTAACTTAGTGCCATAACTGACCCAGACACAGTGAAGAGTTGGCACAGTAAAAAGAGATTCTTATGATATTATATGCCTGAATTGTGACCTATTTTTCTCTTCATTTTTAGTTGTCATGGCTTCGTGGAAGAAAGGACTTATTGTAACCACAATCCTCCTGATTTTTCTTGCTGCTATAATTACAATCATTTGGTTGAATTGTCGTTTGAAATCAAAGGGTAAAGCCTTTAAAAATCTTTAGGTCTTACTTGATTAGTGAATAGTAGAAAAACCTTCTTCTGAACTTTATTAGGATTCATTCTGCATTTCCATTATTAACCCTAACAAAAGGAATAAAAGAAGGCCACTTTCACCTACTTCAATTAATACTCTTTCTTTTTCCAAACTAAGTTTGTGCTTTGTTTGTCCTGCAGTAGTGCTTCTGCTGATTGGCTGGAAAGTTACATTTGCAAATGCACATGTAATTATAGTGTTAGCGGATCTGTCAGTGAATATAGTGAAAATGCTTATGGTGACTTCTGTTGCAGTATGGGGAAAAATTGAGATGACGGAAGAATTCATTTGCAAGTTGAAATGGAGAAGATCATTTGAGTTTACGAAATGCACTCAAATTTCTAGGCATCATGAGTTTGCATGCCACACTAACACTAATCCTAAATATAGTTGTCTTGGTTTTGGATTAACTCGTTTAAGATTATATCTGAAATTGCTCAGTATGAAGTGTTCAACAAATTATAGTTGAACATGGCTTAGAACATTTAATATTCTTTCACAATTCTCAAAAAACAAACAATTAGCCACCATGTTTTTGTTTTTTAAACCCAGCCCATGTTTTAATATTTTTATTGAAAAAGGAAAGAAGGGAAGGCTAAAAGGAAAGACAATAAGAAAATAAGTAGAGAAAAGTAGGAAAAAAGAAAGATATAAAGAGAGATATAAATAAGTGGCTTCCAATATTCTTCACAGCAAGTATAAGTGCAATTTTATTTTAACCTCTCTCTCTCTAAAGTCACATCTTTTTTTCATTTTTATGAAAAAAGTTCATAAGGGGTTTCCAGTCACCTGTGAATGTATATATTGTCCTTTCTTTAATCAAAGTACTCTGCAAGGCCTGTTATTCCCACATACTGAATATTCAGTTCCATGTGACCCAGGAAAATTAAATTAATTAATTAAATACACCATGATACCAATAGCATATTTAATGAACTATCACTGTGCAAACCCAATTATTTTAGACATCTGGCCAAATTATGTAATTTGAAACAAACTTCATTTATACAAGTTACAGATTTATATCTTTAAAAGAAAAAAAACCAGTATATTTGAAGATACACAAAATAGCGTTCTGATAATTCCATTGATTGATTAAAATTTGTATCTGGTAGCAAATAGTAGTTGAAAATATCTGCTTAGGTAGGCCATGAAATTCTTAAATAGTGCAGTTTTGTAAAAATCTCCTATTTAAAACTACGTGATTAAGGGGATTTTTGATTGTCAGTGGAAAAGAAAAGTGTTTTGTAAAACTAATTTCTGATAATTGGTTCCCTATTGGTTATAGAGAATTCTTTTGTTTTGATCCTCTGGCGTATTTTTACAAATGTTGTCTTGTAAGATCTTTTTCATAACTGCCCCATTTACCATTTTACATGGCCCTACTTTACAAACTCTATTGTTATTTCTGATAGCTACGATGACAAATTATTCCTTAAGAAATTAGAGAAAAGTAACATGGGTTTAAACTGAGATCCATTTCATTTGCTTCCAGAGTTCTTTGTGCAGTGTTAGAGTAATGGTATGAGAAGTACTTTTCCTCCATGTTCATATGTTTATACAACTGCCTTTCTGTTTATGCACTGCAACATAGTAATTTATTTATTTATTTTTCCCCCCAGCAAAAAACATTTCTACGGAGTTGGCTGTGTAAGTTGGAATTCAAATTGTTATTGATGATATATGTATATCAATGATGATAATGATGATGATGCCATCCATTCAGTTGTGTCAGATTTTTGGCAATTCTATGGGCCAGGTCTCTCCACATCTTGCACTACTTCTTTGAGTTTTTCTGTGCTCTGGCTGGTGTCAGTTTTGATGGTGTCCAGCAATTGTGTCCTTTGGCGGCCTGGTTTCCTTTTACCGCTAATTCTTCCAAACATAATTGCTTTCTGCACGTATACTTACAAGTAGCAATAAATAAATTCCTAATGCTGTTCTGTAGGAATGCTTTCATTGATCTACCCAAATGGATGTAACAAATTGATTAGTTAAATTATACGAAGGTTTTGAGAGCATTAGGAAAGTTTCTACTATGGAAGAGTGGTCCATTGGGAGATGTAGAAACATTGCATTAAGAATATTTGGTAAAGAAGGAAAAACAGAATCAGACATTTTCCCAATGAATTGTATAGGTATTCCTCCCCAGGAAAAAGATGAAGAGATGAGAAATATCACCGAGGGCTAGAAAAGTGTCAGGAAGAAACCTCAATAGTTGCCTTCTACTAAATGGGTGTTTTGTGAGTGGGTGTGGATGAGCTATTTTGTGGAAGAGCCTATAACACAATTGTAATATTCCCGAATAGATTCACCAGTTCAAAAAGGTTGCCTATATGGCAGGGGTCCACAACTCTCAGGCTGTGGACCAGGAGTGGTCCACGGCCTGTTGGGAACTGGGCCACGGAAGCAGTGGGCATGCACATGAAGCTTCTAGTGCCACTGATGTCTCTCCTGCTGGTCCATGGAACCAGAAAGGTTGGGGACGGCTGCTCTATGGCATCAGAGGGGTGCACAACTATATTTCTGAGACCTTGGACAATCCTGTGTGTAATATTGTAATGCGAGTGCCTCTTTAGTTCCCTTGTTCTCTTTCATTTTAGATCCAAAAGAGCAACCAATTCAGTGGATGGGAAACTGACAACAGGACATAATAATGAAGGAGAATTCTATTATGGTAAGATTATTTACTTTCTTAATGCCAATTATAGATTTGGGCACTTTCTCACAGAAGCTATGAAATTCTGCCATCCATTGTGGAAATTGGCCTTTCTAACTTAATCTGCCCTGGTGACAAAGCAGAATAGGGATTTGGTCTGCACCAGAGAACATCTCCTTTCATGCCAGCTTCCGGATAGGAGAAGACCCGCAGGACTTCTGTGGTTAGGCTTCCCGTCCTATGAGTGATCATCCAAAGGCAAGCGAAGTGGGGAAAGAGAAACAGACTCAAGAGAACTGGCATCAAAGCTGCTCTTCTCCCCCACATTTGTCTGGAAGTAGCACCCTTTTAGTAAAGCTGCCCTTGGTTTTACCAAATAATTTGCTTCCATTTTGTCTCATGCTAGCCACGGGTTGATAGAGAAGTGAGAGCAATAGCATTTTGGCACAGAGAACTGTGACACCCCTGTGGTCCTGAAAATAAGTGGCTAAGGACCAGAAAGGAGACATGCCCACAACAACCACCAGTGGTGGCTCTCACCCTGGGGTTTGGTTCACTTTAGATTGACCAGATAACAGAGCTTGTGCTGGAGGAAGCTGGTAAACACAACTGGAGCAGATGAAGTCTCCTTCCTGGTGTTCAGTGTTGAAAATGTTGTTGGTGCCTCTCCTCTAAATTCACTTAGCGGGTCTTCTCCAATCTGCAATTAGCAGGTCATGCGGAGAATCCTTTCTTTTGTAATGCCAACGTAATGCCAACATTGCCAAGATGACGATGACAACGAAAAGATCATTAGGCCAAGATCATTAACCCCTTTTGGCTCAGTGTGATAGTTGTGTTAATGTAACCAAACATGGGACAGTGATGGGGAATTATTGACGGATGCATTTTTTTCAGGGGTAATTCCTTAGAGACTAGTTGATAGTTATAGCTGAAAATAAAGAATGAGAATAATCAGAATCTGAAATGGGTAAAAACACTCATTCTCTCCCTGATGCTCCTTTTAATCTTTCTATCTTCATTTTTACCATTTAGGTTCAGAATATAGTGAAGATGGTGAAAAAAATCACATCAGTGCAAAAGAGGATAATAGAGGTAATATCTTTGTTTGGGTTTCCAAATCAAATTTTAACTTTTTAGCTTAGTGCCTTTCTCTACTTTTATCCACCTATGGGATACAACCCTTGGCAACAGGTTTCTTTTTCTCCTTTGATGTTACCTTCATTTTACACTCAACCCATGCACAGTACATCCTTGAATTGCCTTTAGCTGTAATTTTGCTAAAGCCACACTTCCTTCCTTAAGCCAAGGCCACCTAGTGCGGTTTAGGGATGTGTAAAATGAGTCAAGCCTGGCTGACCATCCTTTTGTAGTGCAGTCAGGTAAAATAAAATGAACATTAAGGGGGAAAATCATCCTAGAGGAAGTCTCTCTTTGTGGTCGCCACAACTGACACCAGCTTAATAGCATATAAATTCAGAATAACAGAGTTGGAAGGGACCTTGGAGGTCTTCTAGTCCAACCCCATGCTGAAACAGGAGACTCCATACCGGGGTGTAAAACTTGATTTCATTGAGGGCCGCATCAGGGTTGTGTTTGACCTGGGGGGCTGTGGCCAGACTGGGTGTGGCCAACTCGATGTCACTCATGTCGGGGATGCCTGTGGCGGCCTGAGTGCTCTGCCAGCAAAAACAGGCTCCCAAGCTCCGTTTCTGGCTGCAACAGCCTCCTGAAACCTTCTGCCAGCGAAATGGAGCTCGGGAGGGCCACACACAGCCATTTTCTCTGGAAGAGGCACTGCAGGCTGGTCCTTCACTGTTTCCAGGCCGAATTCGACCTGCGGTCTTGAGTTTGACACTGCTCTATATCATTTCAGACAAGTTGTCCTGTCTCTTCTTAAAAACTTCCAGTGTTGGAGCACCTACAACTTCTGAAGGCAACCCATTCCACTGATTAACTGTTCTACCTGTCATGAAATTTCTCCTTAGTTCTAGGTTGCTTCTCTTCTTGATTAGTTTCCATCCATTGTTTTTTGTCCTGCCTTCTGGTGCTTTAGAAAACAGGTTAACCCTCTCTCCCATGTGGCAGCCACTCAAATACTGGAACACTGCTATCATGTTTCCTCTAGTTCTTCTTTTCACTAGATTAGACATACCCGATTCCTGCAACTGTTCTTCCTATATTTTAGCCTTCAGCTTCCTAACCCTCTTTGTTGCTCTTTTCTGCGCTCTTTCTAGAGTCTCAACATCTTTTTAATATCATGGCGAGTTGGCGACCAAAACTGGATGCAATATTCCAAGTGTGGTCGTACTATGGCTTTATAAAGTGGTACTAATACTTCAAATGTTCTTGATTCTATCCCTCTGTTAACGCAAGCTATAATCAGTCCATCAATTAATAATCTATAATAATTATAATATAGTCAATAAAGCCTATAATGAGGCTGGAAATTAATCAAGAGGAAAAAGAAAGATTTACAGGATTGAAACGATAAAGGATAAAACTAGAAAAAATAAGATATTTATGATATAAATAAGCATTTAGATTCCCTTTCTCCTCATTAATCGCTGTAATGTAGGTAGGTTTTTACTGCATTATCACTATATTAATGTTTTTGATGTGTTGGTTTGTTGGTTAGTTATACTTCTCTAAAATAATTTATACAAAAGGAAGTGGACACTCAAAAGTTGTGCTGGTATGTTGTTGTTTTCTCCTTTCCATCAAACCATGGCTTAATGTGTTGCATGAACACACCATGTCTTATTCTGCTGGTTTATACATCATACCAAGCCATAAGGTGTTTGCTGGAGGAAAATGCACATATTTAGTCATTTAGACAAATGCCTTCATTGTTTTATAAAGTCAGTGGGAATAACATCAACTTGAACTAAAGGCAGGCATGTGCAACTTCTCGGTGGTTTTGGAGTGCAACAGAAACAAACGTTTTCTTGCTCTGCTTGTGGCAGGATCTGACCTTGAGGCTCCTGAAGTGGAATATACGGAAGTACAAGTATCGGTGCCTGACCCTTACCGAGGTAAGGAGGACGTCTTGGGACACAGTGTGTCCAAAACAGCTGTGAGATTGATGGTAGTTTCCAAAATTGGTTGTTTTTTTTTCCTCCAAAAGCAGCAACAATTAGATCTGGATAAACAGGAAGAAATAAAGCCCCTGCTTCAAGAGCCAGCAGCTCTCTTCCTTCTGGTTTGTTTATTAATTAACAAACCAGCCTTTTATCCTGTTCCTTGTTACAAGATGGGCCACCTGCACTGAATCGTTAGCTTGAAAAAGCTATCAAAGTTCATCTCTGCCTTCAGCCTTCTGAACAGCAGATTAAATCAAACGTTGAACAAGTGGACCCTTCTAATTTCCTGCTCTTTCCTTCCAATGGCTGCCTCGCAATGGGGCCTGAAAACTTCCCTTTTCTTCCACAGCAGAGGGGTTCTGGGGCGGGGGGAGGGAAAAGAAATTAGATTATGGGGTGCCAGCACGAGAAGCAACTTCATGGTTTTTCTCTTGACGCAAACAAATCCGTATTAGGTTTACTTCAGAAAACTAGCTATATAAAAGGTACCTCAGCAGACAGTGACTGTGGGCAACTGAAGCTTGAATATATCTCCCAAACCTGGTGTCCCTTAGGGGGTCTTACATTCCAGCCATCAAGGCTGCCTAGTAGGTCTGGGGATCACTACACTATATCTATCTTCCAGGGCTTGAGTTCTGCTCATCTACGATATGATGTCTGCTTATTGAATTATTTTTCCCTATTGGCTTAGCTTAGAGATCAATACGTATCCTCAGTACGTGCAAAACTATCCTTCAGGGCCTATATCTCCTGTCCTCCTGAAGCCTTTATTGGGAGTATTTCCATCCTGCCATCAACGGAGGCTCTAAAAGGCTTGTGTGATTATCCCAGTAGACAAATAAATGGATTGGTATGAGCGGGAACATACCCCGTGCCTTGGCGAGGAGGGAGTAGCGTAAGGGTGCTAAAGACCAATTTATTTGGCCAGTTTGGAGGTAGCAAAAATGCCCCGGGCCTAATTAGTCAACCAAATGTCCTGGCATTTCTCCTAGCAGATTTGAAGACACATGTGGTAATGCCTTGAATCCAGAATCTTAGGTATGAGCAACCTAGGCAAGATTGCGATTAGTTCATGTTAGTTTTGTGAGTGCTTGTGTATGTATGAACTTAGAAAGCGGGCCACACCTTAACAGAGCTTTTAGGGCCTCATAAGCATGGATGATCTCATTTGATATTTTAAACAAAAATCCTTAAAAGGTTAAAAAAAAAAAAAAGCTTCCCAAGCTGTCATGCCAGCACATTTCCTTTCTTCTACAAAACAAGACTGAATGTCTCACTTCCAGGTTTGCATAAGGTTCCAATTTTTTCCCCTCTCCTACGTGCAATCAGTTTGGTGCAGACACTTAATAACGGCTGTTATTAAAGATGTATCTTTGTATACGGTATTATTGAAAGCATAAGATCCTCTCATAAAAAATAAACGATGAATGAGTGATGGATTTGCTTTCCTGGATAAAAATCGTTAGCTTATCGTTTTATGGAAGATTTGTAATGGGGAGGAAGATACAGAAGGAACCGTCTGGGTCACCTATGTTGTATTTTGTTCAGAAGAATAATTTGCCAGAGAATTAATTGTCTGAATTAAAGACGTTTATTAGACACATTCATAAAAATCTTTCAGGAGGACAGAAAAAAATAGGAAGGTATAGAAATAAATTATGTTCAGATTTTCAAGAGATAACTGATGTATCATTTCCACACAAGTGGTTTATAGCATTTTCTGGAGTCATCCAATCATTCTTCTGCAAAAATAACAGCAATGAAAACAGGCTATATATTACTTCATCAAGGGCTGAGTGATGCTATGAAGATGCTAGAAGCCAAGGAAGTCACTGATGCAGAAATGACCTCTGCAGATTAAACCATGGTTCAGCGCCTTACCCCACTGGTTAGGGACTAAATAAAATAGAGAAATTATGGCCTCCCTCAGCTATATTGGAAGCAGCTACATTGGTCACCTTCCCAGCCACCTTTATAGTTTATTTTGACCCATTTAAAGATAGTTTCTACCCTGATTCTACCCTGATTTTATTTTCCAGCTCCTGTAACGAATAATGAGACAGTTTATACTGAAATCAGAAAAACTATTAATGGTAAGTAAACAAATGGGAAAAAAATTAGATACAAAAGTTAAATATCTCTGCCTGGTACTTTTACACCTATTTTTTTAAAGAAAGAAGAAAACAAAAATAATGAATTCATAGATTGCAAACTCATACCAGACATAATGAATATTCTTGGAAATAAGTCTCATGGAATTCTGTGGAATTTAAGTTCTGAATACATATCTGCATAGGATTATAGGAGAGCAACTAAGGCTTATAATTTTTCTGAGAGTAAATCCTATTAATGGGATTTCTGAGTAGCTATAAAGTCAGGGATTACTGTGCAGGCAGTTGTTAAATTACTCATCAACATCATGCTGACGGTACATCTCAGTTCATCCTTTAAGACGTTGTTGTTGTTGTTAGTTGCATTGCTACTAATGTGTCCGACCCATTGTGACCCCATGGACAACATTCCTCCAGGACTTCCTCTCCTCTACCATCCTCTGGAGTCCATTTAAGCTCACTCCTACTGCTTCAGTGACTCCATCCAGCCATCTTATTCTCTGTCGTCCCCTTCTTCTTTTGCCCTCAGTTTTTCCCAACATTAGGCTCTTCTCCAGTAAGATCTTCCTTCTCATTCCTTTGGTGGCCAAAGTATTTCAGTTTCATGTTCAGGATCTGGTCTTCTAAAGAGCAGTCAGGGTTGATTTTCACTAGCACTTTGATCATTTTGCAGTCCAAGGGACTCGCAGGAGTCTTCTCCATACCTGGTTATTCCTGTTAAATTATTTTGATCTGAATACATCTCTCTGCAATTCCTTGTACTCAGTCATTTAAGCTTGATGTTGTCATAAATTGTGGTTTTAAAACTTTCCTTGCTTGTCATATGAATGAACCGCCTCATTATTGCCTTCTATTCCTCCCCCCCTTTTTTTAAATGATTGTAAATTGTCCTGTGGCGAGTTGGCTGTGACGGGTTGTCCTGTGGTGAGCTGGTTGTGGACAGTTGACAGTGGAGAATTGGCCTCAGTGAGTTTTCCCATTCTGCTCCAGAATGCCATGAATCTTGTCTTTTCAGAGACTTGTGAAGGCTGAGCCACCCAACTGATTATGTGCAATAGATAGGTGTCAGCTCTTAACAGATAGATTTTCTCCATGACAATTAGTGACAGATTGGTCCTTCAAATCTTCCAGCAGTGCATCCATCTCCACTGTAAATGAATCTATCCATCCTTTCTGCTGGTTGTCCTCTTCTTCTCTTTCCTTCCACCTTTCCCAGCATTAGATCTTTTTCCAGAGAGCTAGGTCTTCGCATAGTGTCCAAAATAAGATAATTTGAGCCTGGTCATTTGTGCTTCAAATGAGAAATCTGGGTTGATTTCTTCGATACTTTAATTGTTTTCTCATGATTACTATTGTTCAGGTACACAGTTTATTTTTATCTATGTATGAATGGCAACCTTTCATTAATTTGCACAGGAAACAGTGTATGTCAACTTGTACATCTTTGGCAAATGTACAACTTTTTATCTTCCCAAATGTGGGGTGGTAATCTCTAAAGGTAAAGGGTAAAAGTTCCCCTTGCACATATGTGCTAGTTGTTCCCAACTCTAGGGGACGGTGCTAATTTCCATTTCCAAGCCAAAGAGCCACCCCTGTCCGAGGACATCTCCGTGGTCATGTGGCCAAAATAGCTAAATGCCAAAGGTGCATGGAACGCTGTTACCTTCCCACCAAAGGTCGGCCCTATTTTTCTACTTGCATTTTTTACATGCTTTCAAGCTGCTAGGTTGGCAGAAGCTGGGACAAGTAACAGGAGCTCACCCCGTTACGCGGCACTAGGGATTCAAACCGCTGAACTGCCGACCTTTTGATCGACAAGCTCAGCGTCTTAGCCACTGAGTAGGTGATCTCTACCTCTATGTTAATCTTATAACCAATAATATTTTATTTGGAGTGTTTTCTTTTCTTTTCTTTTATGCGAAAGCTTTTTAACCAGATTTAAGTTTAGACGTTTGGGGATGTTATGTTTTACTGAACTTTATCTTTTATAATTTTAGAAAAACTGATTTGGAAAAAAATGCATATACTAAAAAAACACACCTCCTCAAATATAGAAATGAAAATATAGAAGGTTTTAAGGAATAAGTAGATCTCTCACTGACTGGCTATTTTCTATACTTGTATTTATGCTCCAGTCCTAAGGGTCTTGGAATAATACTCCAGGGAAGATGTTCTCTTCCTAGTTCCTAGCAAAGGTATTTGTAACTCTTATGGACTACCAATGTTGATGGAAGAGAGGGGGAATAGATCAGAGAGCAGATATTTGGTGTACTATGAAAGTAAAGGCCTTTTCAATCTATAAACATGTAAACATGCCTGACTTGGAGGTAGAGAAGTATCAGCTGGGAGGTAATGTCAATACAATCAGTCCTTAATTTACCATCATAATTGAGCCCAGAATTAAGTTGACCTACCCAACATGGGAGCATGTGACTGTGGAGGGGGGGGCGCATGACCGGAATGAACTTCCGGTTGGCCCGTTGGCCAACCGTTCCCCAGGCTTCAGGAAGCCTTCAGGAAGCCTTCAGAAAAATGGCACAACGGGCAACCGGAAGATCTGAGGCTTCAGTGAGGCCTGCGCACATGCACAGGGGGGAGGGACAGGAGGAGCAGTGCACGCATGCACAGGAGGAGCGCATTGCATTATGGGTGTGGGCTCCCCCTCGCTTTTGGCACACAATGGCAAAAAGGTTAGCCATCACTGACTTAGAGTGAGGTATAACTTATTATAATTTATGCAACAATTCTCTTTTGGGAAAATTTATACTAAAACAAATTTCACTACTTCATTAACCTAAATGAGCTTGTGAAGGGCAGGTCTCACTTCAAAAGTTTGAAAATCAATATTTCATTTGGTTGTAAGGAAGAAAATTTGTTTAATCAATGTCACTTGGTTAAAAATGTGGTCTGGATTTGATTGGCGAGAAGCACCCCTTAATTTTATATTCCACCTTCTCTCTTGCACATATCCGGCTGCAACTTCAGTTATTTTTGGAAACGTAGTAAGAATGTATTGTTCTAATTACATCTGTTTTTCCTGTGGGATACACAGGAAAAGTGTTTCAAACAGATAAGCAGGACATCACACAACATTAAAAGCAGTTTGGAAGTTTATTATGTTACTTACTGAAACATGACTATGTTGACTTTAATTATGGAGATAGTTCATAATGGTATTTATATAAAAACACACATTCCGCCCATACAGGAGAATCAACAAAATAAAGAGCTGGGGAAATATCTTGGCCTATGAACTCCATTTAAAAGCTCCACTAGCTTCTGAGATTCTAAGAAACAGAGACTGTGAGTTCTAGCCTTTCCTTAAGCATGAAAGCTGGAGGGGTGACTTTGGGACAGTCACTCTCTCCAGGTATGTTCACTGCCTTGAGCTATTTGTAAAAATAATACAGGGAGGGGGGAGTGTGGCCTTCTGGACTAACAAATCTTCTGAAGTAACAATTTTCAGATAATTCACAATTCTCAAGGAGCATGTTCAATGTCAATGTCAACAGTGACATCTGGAAGCATTCCAGAATCCCATTTCACTCATAATTGGACAATGTACTTATGGTATTTGCTAATTTCAATTATGCCTTTCCATAGAAGAGAATTGTGCCTTTCCTCCAAGAAGTCAGGTGATCAATTGTAGGTTAGCTCTCCTTCAGTACCTACAACAACCATAATGTGGGCTCATTTTGTTTGAGAGATGTTGATTCATCTGAAGTCCCCCCGCCCAATGAATTTCCATAGCTCAAATTGGATTTGAACTGGGGTCTCCCAGCACTAGTTCAATACTGCATCTACTGCACCAAACAAACTCTCAATACTACACTGACACTTAGCGTTGTGGAGCTGAGTGAGAAGAGAGTTGATTTCTATAGGAACACCATGACCAGAGAAAATGTCATGCTATTACAATATTATTATTTATTGTGTAAAATATTTTTCTCTATCTCTCTATCCAATAGTTTTCTTTACATTCTTTCCTCAGGCACAAACATGGAGCCAGGATGCATTCCCCAAATGTTGCCATTGGATTTTAATTTTTAATGTAATGGAAGGGGGAAATTATAAAATGCATGGGGAATCATTGAGGGTTTTTTGTTTCAATTAAGCTGCCACTGCGTTCATTTTCATTTTCGTTTTGCCCATTTCACATCTACAGCCCAGATAATAGGGCTCACCAAATTTCCTCTGTTGTGCACTTCATTCTATTTAGGGAACTTTTCTTTCTCTCTACAGTGTGATAGAGATGAGTCTGTTGTGTGTACGCTCTTTTGTTGTGCCTTGGATATTGCCCATTCGTATTTGAACATTTATTGTCATGGAAAGATATAATTGACTGTGAACGTTAGTTTGTTTAGACATTAGCCAAGTAAGATCTATCTTTCATTCTCTCTTGACTTGCTGTTTGAAGACACTTATTTTATTTCCTGTTCTATTCTATTTAGTGGATGGTTATACTTTAAAGCTACATACTACCTTGGAGATATTTCTGTATTTGAAAAATCAGCATACTCATTATTTTTCAAACAAATAATTCCCTCACCACTGTCAAACTACTTGCTAAGACTGCATTACTGTTACTATTAGACTTCTCATTAT
>JANHFT010001912.1:120468-172275 GCA_032467955.1 Pseudoxenodon macrops | reverse complement strand
TCGGAGTCGGTGTATTATTTGCCGACTCCGACTCCAGGTACCCAAAATTTACTCCGACTCCTCGACTCCGACTCCACAGCACTGCAGGAAACTACACAATATTGGCAACAATTTCTTTGTTGCCAACATAACAGAAAAACAGAAGAGGTGGAAGGGACCTTGGAGGTCTTCCAATCCAGCCCACCCAAGCAAGAGACCCTATACTGTGATGGCGAACCTATGGCACGGGTACCAGATGTGGCACACAGAGCCCTCTCTGTAGGCACACACGCTGTTGCCAGCTGCAGGTTTCAGGGACTGGTCTTTGCAGGCATCGGAGTGCTGGAAAACACCCGTTTTTACTGAAAAACGGTACAAAAACAGGCATGTACGTGCCAGCCCGCTAGCCTTCTGGTGCTCTGGCGCACACGAAGACCAACTGGCCAGTACACATGCGCACTGGACAGCTGGTCTTTGGGTTTCAGCGCTCTGGCACATGCAAATGCATGTATGTTCTGGTTTGGGCACTTAGTGCCAAAAAGGTTGCCCATCATTGCCCTATACCATTTCTGAAATGTGGCTGTTCAGTCTCTTCTTAAAAACCTGCAGCAATGAAACACCCACAACTTCTGGAGGCAAGTCGTTCCACTGGTTAATCGTTCTCACAGTTAGGAAATTTCTCTTTAGCTCTAGGTTGCTTCTCTCCTTGATTAGTTTCCACCCATTGTTTCTATTATTTATTTATTTATTATTATTGATTTAATCTTCAATTCGATTCACAGTTTGGGACTGGTTAACACTTTATCAGTTCAAGTCCTAACCAAAGACTGTTAAGGTAACATCTCAGTATTTAGGAAATTCCAAGCGGTTGTTAATAATACATCATTAAATTATGATAAATAAATATAATAATATTTCCGCTATACAGCCCCGGTATACAAACGGCCATACATTGAAAACTTTCACGCGGGCTCATCAGCGCCATCCGGCCCTGACCGGCGCCATCTAGTAGGCACCTCGATAAGAACACAAGTGACCGCAGTCAAAATCTACGACATCTCCTCAGACCAAGAGGAATTGGCCAGGAAGACGCCGGCTGGGATGGTGGGGAGGAATCCGTTTCGGCCTCTTCACAGGAGATAAGATCGGAATCCCGTGGTCAGTAAAGAGAGCTCTCTCGGGGATCTACCCCTACCCTTCGGCGGAACAAAAGCTTCAGTCCCTCAAACCACAAGCGATGTGAAATCCTCAATACCCCGTTAACCATCATCAGGAAATGCATCTTCTCCCACTCACTTTCCTCCACGTTCCAGGGTATCCGCCTAACGAAGACCTCGAAGACACGCCGAGAAACCCCCCTCGCTGCCATCTTAGAATGAGGGACCGACCAAACCTTGCCTAGCCGAGCCCGGTTTCCAGCCAATAGGAGGCCGGCTTCCGCTGCTTCGCCGGAGCGCGTGCAAGGTCACGCCTTCAGCGAAGATGGCGGCGGCCACGCGGGAGGAAGATGCGTTCCGTCGCCTCTTTCGTTTCTATCGGCGATGGGAGGGGTCGGATCCTAGCGGGGTGATTGACTTCTCGAAGGCAGCGGGCCAGCAGGTAAGCCAACCCTTCGCCCTGCCTGGCGGCTCCTGCCAAGTCTCCCCTGCCAGGAAAGTCTTCCTTTTGAGAGACCCTCCCCTTTACGGCTGCGCGTGTTGCACGTTTTTCCTCATTCGGCGCCTTAAGTTCCCGGCGTGTATATCGGCGCGAAGGCTTCGCAGTATCAATCTGGGGAAGGTCTCCATTTGACATCATAGCGGAAAAATACTTGCTTGGCCAATTGTGACCAGCCGTTGCCTCCTGTTCTCAGTTTCTAAAGGTCTCCCCGTCCCCGGTACAGCATTAAGCAAAGTATTGGCCGTATTTGAACCTCCTTAAATCGCAAACCATTGTTTAGTAGTTAATAGTGGCAGCCTTGAGTATAAAAATCATGTTATAGTTAACATAAACGATGCTTAAAAGTATCCCGGTAGGGTAACGTTTGCTGTGATGTCGCTGGTTCAAAACTCGGTGTAATTTTTTTTAAAAATAGTATAGCGCAACGGTTACGACCAGTAGGAAGACCAGATTTTAATCGATCCTCAACTACAGAAACTTGGGGATTTGGAGCCAGTTGCTGCCTCTCAGTCCAACCTATCTCGTTGTTCTGTGAAACTAAGTTTCAAGTGAAACTTTGAAATGTAAGTGAACAAGTGAAAATCCACTTGAGTAACATTGGATGAAACAACAAAATGATCACCTTGGGTTCAAGAACTGCTGGGATCTTAGCCTTCTGGTGGACAGTATAAACCCTGGTTATTACCCTGATCAAACAACTAGATCTTTGTTTTAATATACGCTCTATAGATAATTTTATCCTTGTGCTGTTATTTTTTTTAGTCTGAAGAGAGATTACTGCATTGTTAACATTGCCTTATATACTATTCTTGTACCATAATGTTGTCCATAGAAGATGTGCTTCCTTTTATGATCTTTGACTTATAATGAAATTGATGAAAGATTAGTAACCAATTCTTAAAAAAAGGTATGGAGCATAACATAGAAACTACCATGCCATATGAGAATTTAAAAAAAAACCCTACTAGTTAGCTGAGTAACATGTGCAGGTTCTTATTCTTTTTTTAAAAACAAATTTTGGATTATTAGAAAATCCTGCATATTTCTTTTTGTATCCTGATCCCATTATCTTCTCAAGATAGATAGAATTTATCTGCAGAAGATAAAATGATTTATATACCTGATATTTGCAGTCTGATAAGGATTAAGTCCTGTCTACAATAACAAAATATCCCTTTTAATTGAACTAACAATAACATCTTTAAAATTACTACTAAGTACTGTCCTCTGACTTGCACCAGTTCTTGGACAGGTGAATTAGTCCTCAGTTAATAAAGTAATTAATGCAGTAAAAGTACAGCTCTCCCAAGAAACTTTCTGAAATAGAAATTACCGTAAGCTGTTTTAGTTTTAGCAGGACTTTTAAACTCCCTGCCCGGATGTCTTCACGTGGTGGCCACACCCCTGCCCGGTTTAATGAAGGAGGGGAAAGTCCTGATATATCACGTGACATCGCCATAAGGACGTGAGCTTGACACCCCTGGTTTATAGGATTACCTACTTATTCTCTAGCATAATTTTTTAGTTACCGTAAGTTAAAATAATGTATCTGCACAAGTTGGATGTTTATCTATTGTCCCATTCAGAGTGGAATTCTGGCCAATCACAGGATTCAAATTGTGCATTGGGGGGTGGGGGTGGGTGGGTTACAAGCATTCAGAATCCAAGTAGTAATGATGCATTACTGGGACATTTGATATATTTTAAATAAAGTCTTTGAGTCACTGTTGACTCCTGGTGACTGACTACACAAGTTCCTGCAGTCTTCCTGACAAGATTTTGGAAGTGGTTTGCCATTGCCTTCTTTCTAAAGCTGACAGTGCCTGGCAATTATCACCCAGCTGGGATTAGAGCTCACAATGTCCCAGTTTCTAGCCTATCCAAACTGGAACTCTTGGATACATTTTAAGCACATACAAATATAAGGTTAATTTCTTGGTTGCAAAATCAGGTAGAAATAGACACCAGAAGGATTCCAGGTATACTATCTAATCTTTGTAAAATATAATATAATATTGACAGTCTGTCAAATTTTTCTTAGTCTCATTTTACCTCAAACAGAATCAAGGCAGGTTATTTTGAATTTCTCATGCTTTCCATTTTTCCAAACTGAGTTGCCATTTTACTTTTCTTCATCAAAGTTATTGCTATATTCCTTTACCCCTCTGAGGAATGGGTAGAGTTGGTAGTATTTACAACTTCTGGTTAACTATCTTTTCAATAAGAATCTATGGATATCTTTCTGGCTATCTGATATTCAAGGTTGTTTTTTTTTAACTAGGTGGTCACCTATCCTCTGAAGTTAACCTCAGTATGTGATCAAGATGCCTACAGAGCAGGATTACATCCAGTTACCCAATGGAAAGCTTATGGTCTAGATAATTATCCAGGTGAGCATATTTTGCATATCTCATCATACATAAAATCTAAATTTAGTCAGTAGAACAACTGCTATGTATGCAACATTTTTGGAAGAGGCAGATTATAATACTTTTGTGTGATGACCCACTGCATGGCACAAAGGCAACACAGCCAGATAATTAAGTAGGAGTCCCTTTATTAGCTCCAAACTTTGCCCCAGCGTCCCTTTTACTCTCCGGTCTGGAGAAAAAGTCTCCCACAAACCTGTTAGCAGAAAAAACTTCCAACTAGAAATCCAACAAGACAAGATAAGGTAATTAATCCGGCAGGGCAAGCAAGATAAGAAGTTCCAGAATTGAAGTAGCATGGCTACTACCCTGTTTCCCTGAAAATAAGACCTCCTCAGATAATAAGCCCAATCAGGCTTTTGAGTGCATGCGTTAAAATAAGCCTTCCCCTGAAAATAAGCCCTCCCCAAAAGACAGCAGCAGCCTTGAGGTGACCATGCTCACTACCTCCTGCAGCTCAAAAATAATAAGACCTCCCCGAAAATAAGGCCAAGTGCTTATTTTGGGAGTCAAAAGAAAATAGGACCCTGTCTTATTTTCGGGGAAACACGGTAGTAAATCAAACCAGTTGGGAGAGTGCCAGGAACTCAGATAAAGCAGTGAACATGAACTCAGTGTTTGTTCCTGACAACTGCCCCTCCTATTAGCCTCTCCTTTAAACTCCATCCCCAGGTGTACCTTGTGAAGGGAATTGGGGCCCTTTCCTCCCTTGTAAGTCATGCAACCCACGTTGCTCTCCGTTCTTCCCTGCGTGCCCTAGGATAAGGAGAGGGTGAACTTTGGTCTTCATCCGAACCCCCTCTCCCTTGTTCTACCTCTCCCCTGTTCTGCCCAGCCTGACTTTGCCCTTCTCCAGTTTCCTCCACAGCCAACGGAGCCACTTTTGCTCCCTGTCCGCAGTTCATCTTCCATCTCAAACTCCGACAGGGGCATGACATTTTATTTCTGTTTTTTTCAGTGTTCATAAGTGTCTGGGGCAGGCCACATCTACATTTTTTCTTTTTCACCCATTTTTATTTTTATCTAGGATTCATATATATTAATAATCCCTTACTTCCGGGCTCTCAGTGCCATTGGGTGAAGCAATGTCTAAAGAAATATATCCAGAAACCTAATGTGTGCAATTTGGACATGCATATGTCTTCTGAAGAAATTGCTGATATCTGGGGGAAGAGTAAATTTCAGCTTCGGTAAGTCATGTCTCTGGGTTATCTCATAACAAATTTGGTCAAACAACACAATAGCCATTATACTGTAGGTCAGGGGTAGCATCACGAGCAGGCCCCACCTACCCCGATCAGCAAAGGCAAAAATGGCGATACATCACATGACACGATTGAATTTGACACCGTGCTGTAGGTTCTTGGTTCTTTTCTTGTAAGCTGCAGCTACCTTTAAACCTTATGAGTCAGTTGCTAAAAACCAATGTCTTCTGTATTCAATCCTCTTTTGCTGAGGATTGAAAGAAGCTCACTTGGTGTCTTCAGACTTTTGTCAATCCAAAAGTTCTTAATAACTAAAAAGCAGTTAATGAGCAATTTATGAAAGTGGTTAGAAAAGGAAGTTTGCAAACCCAACGTTCTTAAAGGTGCCTAACATGGTCTGAGGAAGAAGGCTATTATTCCCTTGTCTCAAAGCTATAAATCCCCACTGTCTTTCAGTCTCAACCCAAGAAGCAAATATCTAGAGCATTTGGGGGCAATTTCAAGTCTCTTCCTTGTCTGGAGAGGAATTATCAAGGAGTGAATCTATTCACTGGCTCTTCATTCTGTACAGTTGTTGGCTCCACTTTCAATAGAGCTGCCTTCAGTTTTCCTTCTCCAGAAGTCATAAACTGCATATTTTGGTATTACCGACTTCTATGGACCTATCAAATCTTATGGAAGAGAAGCCTTTTTAAGAAGCCCATTGCAAAATGGGCTTCTTAAAAAGGCTTCTCTTTTTAATGGAGATGATCTGTCTGTTTGTCTGTCTCTATCTATCTATCTATCTATCTGACATTTACATGTCCTTGCTTAGCGATCACAATTGGGATTGGCAACTGCCTTTCTAAGCAGAAAATTGTGGGACAATAACAGGCTTACAACCCATTATTTCCCATTCAGCTGTTAAGCAAATCACCATGATTGTTGAATGAGACATCATATGACAATGACTTACAATTTCTACTCCTACATGAACTTGCAACTCCATGAACTGATTGTAAACCTATTGTGCAGCAGACAAATGGTGATCAGGTGATCGCAGGATGCTGTGACAGTTGTAAATTGAAGATTGGTCACAAAGCTTTTGCCCCATAGTAACTTAGAATGGCCATTAAATGAGGATTTAGTAAGCAAGGACTATCTGTATGATTGCCCATCTGAAGCCACAAATACACCTACTGTTCTTTCTTCCTCCTATTTTTATATTGAACTTCTTTTAAATATTTTTAATATTAAAAAATTGCCTCTGGGAGTCTATGGGGATCTAGTGTAGCTCATAATGTAGATATATTGTATGGGCATAATAAAAATACTCTTAATTACTTGAGCCACTGCATTCTGAACCAAGTTTCCTGATTAGTATTCAAGGGTAGCCTCCTGTATAGTGTATTCCAAAATCCAATTGGGAGGTAACTAAATCATGAATAATCATGAGTAGATCCTTCTGATCCAGCAACAGGCACAATTACAGAAGGCAAAGTTTGTTCCCCAGCAAATATCTGGCAGTCAGAGGGCAAATTCCATCAGGCATTTCATTCCCCACACTCACCTAGTCACCAATTGTCCTGGATAAATCATTTGTTCCAGTCAACAAGGGTGGTGAGATCAGTCTAGTCCTAGACCCTTGCCTTGTGGAGTACTTGAGAACTTTACATTCTCTCATTTTTAAAATCTACATGAATTCACTGGAAGAGGTTATCCACTGGATCAGAGAGCATGAACATCAGTATGCTGATGTATTCATTTCTGTATCTCTGCCCCATCCATCCAAGTGAAATTGTCAAGGTTTTGCCTGAATCTCTGGAGACTGTAAGAATTTAGGCTGGGAAGAACATGCTTCAGCTGAATCCTATCAACAATAATATATATGTCATTGTTCCTAAACTATCTTTTCTTTCACCTCAGTGAAAGCACGTTTCACGTGCTGCTCTCTGAAGCACCTGGAGTCCCAGCTTGGCCTCCTGTTTAGTAGCTCCAGCCCCTCCCTCTGTCACGGGAGATCAAGTGCCTGAGCGAGCAGTGCACAAAACTCCCATTGCCCAGGAGGAGAATAGCGCGCCAGAGCCCAAACACTGGGCCTTGCCAGCCTCAGAAGCCAGGGGTACTGCAGGCATCCCAGCCACATAAAGACTGTCCAAATTCCTGGGTTGTTCGCTCCATCTACCTGCCCTCCCACCACACCAGGGCCTGAGGGTATCGCAGAGACTGCATTCACAGGCGTGATCAGGTCGTTTGCATGCTAAACCTAATTGGTGGTTGCTATGCGTTGTGTCTGGTGGCCGGCTAGGACCCCCTCTCTTCCCTCTGCCAGGGCTGTGGAAGACCTCGAAGGAACAGCAGTCTTTTTTCCTTTGCAGACTCTGGAGGGGGCGAAGAACCTCAGCAGAGACCGCAGCAGGCGGGGGAGGGGGGACACGGACAGCTACCAATCCTTGGAGGAGCACAGGTGGCGTTAGTTGCAAGTGCAAAAGCACCTGTGTATGTGGGGGGATGTTACTGCACTGGGCACGCCTCCTGCTCCTGGGCTGGTCATCCAGGCAGACCGGTGCACCCGGGTGGAGGAGCTGCTCCAGGAAGACCAATGAGCCAGTCCTGTGACTAGAGCTCTGGAATGCAGGGCTTTGTGCGAAGGCTGGAGGGAACCACCGCTGGTGGCGAAGAGCCAGAGGGCCTTGTTCCAATGTGACAGCATCATGGCCTGGAGCTGGCTGATCATCTGAGCCTCTAGCCACCGGTACCTGGCCTTGCACTCCCATAGGTCTTCCCTCTGCTTGGAAAGCCTATACTGGTAGTCCTCAGTAAGGTGTTTCTGCTGAGCCTTCTCGGTCAGATCCAATTTGAACTGAGCCTGTTCAACTGTTTTGCCAACGCTCTCTTGTGGTGGCTGCTTAGCTCCAACATTGCTCCCTGTGGGGCCCTAAGGGGGCTGGGTGGGGAGGCGAGGATGGCTGGCAGGGGAGAGGCGAGTAGAGGCCATTGAAGCGCCCCTCGACATGAGTGACATCGAGTTAGCTGTGCCCACCCAGTCACATGACCACCTAGCCATGCCTCACCCAGTCGGTCATTAGGCAGATCATATTAATGGTCCGCGGGATTTTAAATTATGAATTTAATGATCCCTGAGGTCCGAAAGGTCGGTGATTTAAATCACCTTCTGACAAGCAAAGACAATGGGGAAGCCAGATTCACTTAACAACCATGTTGCTAATTTAACAACTATAGTGATTCACTTAACAAAAAAAGTCATAAAATGGGGCAAAATTTGCTTAACAAATATTTCACTTAGCAACAGAAATTTTGGGCTCAATTGTGATCGTATGTTTAGGACTACCTGTATGAAAGTTAATTTTTTGACCAACTTTATTTAGAACCATAATAGGGTTCTCGTTTATTTTATTTTATTTTTATGCCATCCATTTCTCCTATAAGGCAAGTTTTCCATGTCAAACATTTGCAGAGATTTTTATAACTAAAACTGCTTGTGATTATGTTGTTCTTTATCTTTTTAGAAACAAAAGTGCCAGTAAATCACAGCCAAAAAGCTTATTGGAAAAATTGCGCTGGGTAACTCTAGGTTATCACTATAACTGGAATACAAAGGTATGCAAAAGGGCAATAGAACCTCCTAACTGATGTGAAAGCAAATATTTGTTTTTATTTTTTCTATGGATGGCACCAAGGACAACAATCAGACACCAGGGTTTTAAACCAAAATATTCTAATCAGAATGTAAACCTGAACTTAAAAAAGCATTGTTTATCAGTCAGCTACAGGCAAGGTTAACTCAATGAGCTTTGAGCTTTTTATTGTCTGGTCCTCATAAAAAACTGACCTGTTACCAATCTTCTAAGTACAAGATTCTGTGTCCTGCTAATCTGAAGAGGGAGTAATTTTATGGCATGTTACAAAAACTGCTAATTATATATCTGTCACAAGTCATTTAACCATTGTTGGCAAAAACATTATATAAAGTATACATTAATTCAATGATGTTTTGAAGTCACTGTTGAAAAAATTAGGTAAGTTATGCTACAAAATTGCTATTTCAGTTAAAAACATTAACTTTGTGAACTGCCACAGAGAGAAATTGCTTCAGATAATAGCGCTTCATATTTTAGAGAGTTGTTATACTTGAGTTTTCAATAAAGAAATCTGATTATTTTCCTTGTATAATTTTGGCATGCTGGACTTTAAGTCACATTTAGATTATTAAAAAGTAGCAACCTAAACTTCAATTTAAATTACTTTAAAACATTTCTTATATGCTGGCTTTGTTATTTAAAAATTCTATTTGCAACTTCTTTGCTCTTTCTCCTAGAAATATTCAGCAGATAACTATACCCCTTTCCCATCTGATCTGGCTTTCCTGTCAAAGCAAGTGGCTAAAGCTTGTGGATTTCCCAGCTTCCAAGCAGAAGCAGGGATCCTGAACTATTATCACTTTGATTCATCTTTAGGAATTCATGTAGATGAATCCGAACTGGACCTTTCTCCACCTCTTTTATCATTCAGGTAAGTGCAAATATTTTTAAATGTATATGTATGTATATTTCACACATTCCTCTGACAGGTGCAGACCTACATTTCTGGAGATACTAACTAGATATACCAATGATGGTTAAACCAGGAGTTTAGGGCCAAAGGGTAGCTATAATATGTGAAAGTCAAAATAGTAGCATTTTATTTATTTCATTTTTTTCTTCATCTTTCTTTTCTCAATGGCACATCTTATTTGCCTCACATAATTTTATGACGTATCTTGATGAACTCTACCACTCAGCCTATCTATTTACCTATAGGTCTCCAAGTTCTTTGAACTGGTGGGCTTCCGGTTGACGTTGCAGTGAGATCGGACACAAGGAGCGGGTCTCCGCGCTCCCGTGCCTAGTTCTCCCCATCGGTGGGCTCCAAAAGGAGCCAAAGCTGCCCTGTAGGTGTGGTGAAGCAAAGAGGAATGCCTTGTGAAGTCACAGAGAGTCACAACTCTCCTGTCTGACCTGGGGTTCTCTTTCCTTCAGCCACGGCGAGGAGAAGAAGCAGCCTAAAGATGGCTGCCACCAAGCTGGGACAGCCGAGGAACAACTAAGACTGGAACTGGGAGAGAGGATTCCTTTTTACTTAAAACCTAACCCCAAGGAATAATTTAGAACTATTTGCTCAGAATTATTTGTTAAAGTGGCAATTAAGCATTCTGAGAAAAATACCAGACTGGAAGGAAAAGAGAGAAAAACAATAATTTCTAAAAAATACAGAAAATTGGATTTTTAAACTGGGAAGGCATTTTAAAATGCTTGAATTGTTTACTTAAAAAACCTATCCTGCTTCTATAATTAAATTACAATTAAAATTACAATTAAAATAATTAAAATTATACTGAGTAGTGGCAACACTATAATTTAAGTTGAGAATGCCACCTGCTGAAGAAAGAAAAGTATACAAGTCTGGAAATGCTTATATGAAGGACTGTGAAAATATTTACTGGGTTATATCTAACTACCCCACAACTATTGGAGATTTAAATACAAGAACAAGGAAATTATTCAATTAAAGTGACCCCTGAATGTTATGCTGGAAGTTTGAACCTATAAAGGTGATGTAAAGAGGCATCACTGGAGGATTTTAAGAAGAGATTGGACAGCCAATTGTCTGGAGTGGTAAGGGTGTTGGACTAGAAGACCTCCAAAGTCCCCTCCACTTCTGTTATTCTGTAATTCATACCATCCATCACTTACGTTAAGATCACTTGGTAGACCCTGCTCATGAATCCATCTATAGACCTGCTGGCAATGTAAGCACTTAAGAATGGCCACTTACAGGACACTGTCCAGGAGAAGGATGACTAGTTCCCACTCTGTCTAGATAGCTTAAGTAGTTTGTTCATCTGAAATTTTACAAGGTAAAACCAGTGTTAGGCTAAACTTTAATAATTTAATAAAATAAAATGTAATTAATTGTTCAGCTAACTCTACATTTTTATTATTTTTCCTTAGTTAATCATTTCAGTGAAGTATGCTCCTCTGAACTGGTGTATTTAGAATATAATAATAATATTTATCTGTTAGGTTTAAAGTTTTGCTGGCCTTTCCAAAAACTATACTTTACAGGTTTGTTTTAGGGCTGATATTAATAAAGTTTCAAGAGATATTGTTTTGTAATCTCCTAAGTAAATTAATACTTTGTAAAAACAAGACCCAATTTGATATAAGTCTGGTGGTTTCAATGTTCTGAATTATAATGAAGCTTTTGAATATCTTACTAAAAGATATTACTATCCTTTTAAAAAGTTGTCCCATATTTGTATGTAGCTATAGTTTTACTAACTCGTCTTTCTTTTTTCTGTATTCACTTTCTAGTTTTGGACAGTCATCCATATTTCTGCTGGGAGGATTGAAACGAGATGAAACCCCTGTGGCCCTGTTCACGCATAGCGGAGACATTATGATAATGTCTGGTTTCAGCCGCCTACTGTATCACGCAGTTCCCAAGATCCTTCCCAATCTAGAAGGAAAGCCTCTGCCTTCTTCCTTGGAGCTACCGCTCTCTGCTGACCTTCCTGCAGACTCTGTGATTGAGCCTTGCTCCGATGACGATTGGCAAACATGTGCCAGATATTTGGAAGCATCCCGTATTAATATGACTGTGAGACAGGTACTAGCTGAAGGTCAGAGCTTCTTGACTGACACTAGGACAGAGAGCAAACAAAATGCCTTCTCCGCAGACTATCATGAAAAATATACAGAAACCAAAACACACAAGCCAATTACCAACAAATGAGCCTATCTTTTTTTCATCATGACTTCAGATGCACAAAAAGCCAACACACAGCAGAAGAAATGGGATCTGCCATTGAAAGAAAATTGATTAACTGTGAAAATAAGTATGTATATGAACTTCACAGCCAAAGTATACGGCTCAGGTGAGGAAATCCAGTGGTGTTTCTCTCACGTTAAGATCACATAGAAAATCTATTTTTTTTTTAAATTTAAGTTATTTTGATGCTTTGCAGAAATGAACACTTTCCTTAGTCTATAAATACTTTCTTGTTATTTGCTTTGAGATATTGGAGAGGAGGCTTCAGTTAAAAAGCAGATTTGGGTAATCCAGAATGTGCCAGATGGTCTGTTTAGCTCTGAACAACTCTGGCACAGTTACTTGTTCCCTCACTTTTGTGTGTGTTTGGAACCCTTCTGGGCCTCACTAGCACTCCCCTTTACACAAAAAGCTAATTTATCTTTGCACATCATGTCACTAGACAAGACTTTCTTCCAACAGCCTTGTAAAGACTGGTCTGCATTTTGCAGATGAATTTATGTCTCCCTGCCAATCCTCACCACAGGGAAAGCCGTCTCCCTTTGGCTGTGATGTTTGTGGTTGCTTCTCGGCTGCTTTCTTTGGGTCTAGCTGTCCCACAGTGCCTGGGTTTTTTTTGGGGGGGGGGGGCTATTCAGTTGAGCTACTTGAAGGGCTGCTAGCATGCCAGCCAATACTTCCCTAATCATAGATATGTCCGTCCCGACACCATATCAACTGAAAGACCTTTGGCACTTCCCAGCACAGCAGTGATTTTCAGTCTACCATGTCACTTGTTATATCATGAATATTTTACTTTGTCGCCAGAGATGCTTCCTTTCTGAGTCAACATTCACCTGCAGTGATTCTCTAATTGCTTTTCCCTGTGTTTTCCTGTGTCATCTAGAGTGCCTGCATACAGGTAGTCCTCAACTTATGATCACAAGCCCAACATTTCTATTTCTAAGTGAAACAGTTAAGTGAGTTTGTTTCATTTTATAACCTTCCTTGTCACAGTTGTTAAGTGAATCACTGCAGCTGTTAAATTAATAACATGGTCGTTAAGTGATTCTGGCTTCCCCATTGACTTGGCTTGTCAGAAGGTTGCAAAAGGCAATCACCATAACATTGCAACTGTCATAAATACAGCTTCTGAATTTTGTTCACATGGCCATGGGGATGCTGTATAATGGTCGTAAATGTAAAAAACAGTTGTTAAGTCACTTGTTCAGTACCATTGTAACTTCGAAAAGACACTAAACAAATGGTTGCAAGTTGAGGACTACCTATAGTGGTGTTCTTGAGCCTGCCTGCGACCATGGCTAGGACCATGCAGTTGTCTAAAACCTCGCATAACTAGGTGTTTGTACCTTCTTTGGGCACATTTTACCACCTTGTCTAGATTTCTGACATTTGGAACATTTAATGGGAGTGGTCTTATTTAATTAATGTTCCTTTGTCTCCCTTGGGGGCATTTCTTGGTACTTCATTTTTTTGAGAAGAAAATGCTTGTTCTTTGGGGAGGAGGGGAGTTAGTTTTTCTCCCAGCCTTCCTTCATCTTGTCAACAGCTGTTACTCTTCGTCCAGCCTTCTCTGCTTTTTGGGCTGCTGCATAGCCCTCAACTAGTTTTATTGTCGCCTCTCTGTAGCTCCTGTACCCAGAAACAATCTAGGTAGAATCTGCATGAACCATTTGAACACTATCAACTGTGATAAATTGTACAGAGTTTTCCCTGGGACATCTACTTATAACCAATTAGCAGTTGCCTCCTCCAGGGTAGCCCATGAACAAAGCCTTGTTCTGCATTGAACACAAGGCCCTAGAATTTTCACCTCTTATGACTTATCTCATAATGTTGGTCAATTGCCTTTTTCATAGCATTGTTTCCTGCCTGAGCTACTAACAATTGCAATTGCATGAACACTCAAAGGACTCTTCCAACAAACATGGAAATAATCCAGTTTTGGTCAGCCTTGTGTTCTAGCCACTCTCTCAAACATAGCTAGCCCCATGAATCTTCCTCCACCCCCTTCCTATGTAATTTCACCTATAGCAGTGTAGTTTCATCTCCCATATTCTTCTCTTCTGATTATTCTTCTTCCTATCCTACTTGTTTCTACAACTTCTACACAAGCTGTTTGAAAGTTTTCTACTGGTTTTCTAATCTTATTTATTCATTATTTATTAAATGTGTAAGCCAAGCTCACAGTATCATAAAACCAATACAAATAATTCAAAAAAACATTATAACCACCTCCAGAATGCAACATCTCCATCGGGGCCCCAAGCCAGTTGGCAGATCCAAGTTTTTAGGCCCTTAAAGAAGCCAAGAAAGTGAAGACAAATCTCACTTCTAGGGAGATGATGTTCCAAAGGGTGAGAGGCATAGCAGAAAAGGCTTTTATCCTAGACTTTGCTTGCTGCAATTCCTTAACATCTGGGATCCACAACATGCCCCTTCTGAAAGCACAAGTGGGATGGGCCAATCCCTCAGGGGGGGGGGAGCCTGCACCCATGTTAAAAAGGGCTTTAAATGTAATAACACCTTGAATTGGATCTGGAAACAAATCGGCAACCAGTGCATTTCATGCAACAGGTGTAACATGACCGATCCTAAGGACTCCTGAAACTCTTCATGCTGCTGCATTTCATGGTAGCTAAAGCTTCCAAATAGGCTTCAAGGGAAGACCCATGTAGAGCCCATTGCAGTAATCCGAGCATGAGATAACCAGGGCATGGGTTTACTGAGTTCAGGGTCCAAGAATCCAGGAAAGGGCACAACTGGAATACAATATGAAGTTATTCAAAAACTTTGCTAGCAAACTAGCAAATAACCTCTGGGTAATGCACGGGACCTGTCCAGAGAAGTGCAACCCCATCCAGAACTAAACATGCTAAACTCCCGACTCTTGAGATTCAGTGTATTCATAGTCACTCAGGCTTTTCAGGCTTTATCTGAAGCCTGTTGTCCCTCATCCATAGCCCTACAGCCTCCAGGCACCAGGAAAGGGCAGCAACAGTAGCACTTTTATCACCCAGGTTGAAGATATAAAGTTGAGTTATCAGTAATCAGATGTTATTTCATCCCATGATGTTGGATGATATCACCTAGGGCTTCATTTAGATGTTAAAAGGAAGTGGAGAGAGTAGTGGCCACGGACTGGACCTCTTGCTCCCTATTCCTCTGAGATGCATGTTTTTATTCTAAGCTAGAGATGAAGAGAAACGTTTTGTTCTGATGGATATCTCTATGTATTCAAAAGTTGAGCAAAGTTGATTCTTCTGTTTGATTTTGACGCTGTAAGCAGAGTGATCAATGCAAGGCCAGAATTCACAGCAGAAACGGAGAAGTAATTAAGAGGATCAATGAGCATTACCACTGTCCTTCAGCACTGAATGTGGAAATGGCAAGATTCTTGACCAGGATGAAGTGCCAAGCCAAAGAGACAGTGGAAGGGACATTCCAAGTTATTAATACCTGTCTGGCCAACATGACCCCAGTAGTCTATGCCACAATACCTGAAACTTCAGCCTTGAGAAAAACTATCTGGCAGAGGCAAAATGAAATATAGGCAGCACCTTCAGACCCAGTCAGTCTGGATGAACTTGGCAGCCCAGGGCTGCCATTCTGGCAGGGGCCATAATGGGGAGCGTGAAGGGCAACAACAATATGAACCACGGCTACCTGCTATTCTCCCAGGACAGCTGCAATCACACACACATACCCCAGGTGGCAAACATAGCCAGAACGGATTGTCTGCACAGTCAGCAGCAAGGAGCAGTCAGCGTTGCCAGCACAATCAGTTGGGAAATGGACTGAGCACTGGTGAAGTGGCCACAGCCGGGCTGCAGAGAAGGAGCACCCAGCTGAGAGCCAGACACAAGGCACTTATGGGGTCACTAGGGCTGGGAGCGCGTATGTGGGTGGGGCAGTATTTGATGTTTAAAAGGTGGCAGGGAGCACAGAGCAGTAGCTCTAACAAGAATCTCATTTAATTTATCGTGGTGGTCAGTACGTGCTGGTTTGGATAGACTTCAAACCATCATTTGTGTTGGATTTCATTCCTTTCCATCTAACTAACAGAACTAATAGAGATGAGGGCTCATATCGAAAAAACCCTGGAGAGAGGATTCGATATTCAGCTAGCTAGATCCAGGGTAGCCGCACCTGTTCTCTGGGAGAAGAAAGACGGGGGCTTAAGCTTATGTGTCGATTTTCGGGGGATTAATGCAGTGTGCATATAACACCTATACCCCCTTCCCGTTAGTGAAGGACATGCTGGCCCATTTGGCAGAAGGCCAGGTCTTCACCAAACTAGACCTTAGGGAGGCATATTATAGAGTAAGGAGTAAGACCGGAGACAAGTGGAAAATGGCCTCCAATTGCCCCTTAGAAAACTACCAGTTTTGGGTTATTCCCTTTGGCCCAGAAGCAGCCCCCACTGTGTTCATGCAGCTAATTAACGAGGTATTGCATGAAGACCTGTATAATGGGGTACTCGTCTACCTAGATAATATACTCGTATACACTAATACAATGCAAGAACATGTCACCCTAGTACGTCAGGTCCTCCAGAAGTTGTTAGCCGCGCACTGTACATTAAACTGTCCAAGTGTGAGTTCCACAAAGCACAATTGGACTATTAAGGTTCTGTATCTCACCGAAGGGGATAGAGATGGATCCCGCGAAGGTTAAAGCAGCCAAAACACAAAGACTGGCAGGCACCCAGAACACGAAAACTACGAAGCTTTTTGGGGTTCACCAATTTTTATCACCAGTTCATCCTGTCTTTTGTTCAAGTTGCTCTACCGCTTACTGACCTGTTCAAAATGAAGCATCTGACCAGGAAGCCATGCCCAGGTTGCCCAGTGAAATGGACGATCAAGTGTCAGCAAGAGTTCGAGCACCTAAAAACCCTATTGTCCAGGGAACCAGAGCTTAAGCACCCAGAGCCATCTAGGTCTTTCGTGGTTCAAAGAGACACCAGTGATGTGGCGGTGCCTGCAATCCTTCTACAGGTGAATGGGGAGGGAGCACTGCAACCATGTGCGTATACGTCGAGGAAATTGACTGACAGCAAACGAAAGTAGCAAATATGGGGAAAGGAAGCCTATGCAATTTGGTGGGCCCTGTTGACATGGTGACACCTACTGGAGGTTTTTTTTTTTTGTTTTTTTTTTTGCCCTTTGAAATCTGGACAGACCACAAGAACCTGGAGGACCTCCAAACCCCACAGTGGCTATCACCGAAACAAATACAATGGGCATTGTATTTCAGAAAGTTTAATTTCAAATTGAAATACATGCCAGCGGGGAAGAACTTCCTGGCGGACGCCCTCTCCAGGAAACCACAATATGATAGTGCTCAGGAGGAGATAGTGCAAGCTATCATACCAACAGAGCAGTCCTGAGTACTAGCATCCCAACAAATGCCACCAGTATCCCAACAAGACTGTCAGGAAGACATACTCTGAGCCATCCAGATCACACTTCCTACAGATCAGTGGTTCCAAGAGAACTGGTTCCCTACTTGCCCAGAGAGACGGCTTTGCCTGGAAAGGTTTCAATCTATATGTGCCCCTAGACGTGCTTCATCATTGCCACTACAACCGATCAGCCAGCCATTTCAGGTTCCTTAAGACCTTGCATTTGACAATTCTGGTGGCCTCGTATGAAAAAGGATATAGAGGAATACGTGAGGAGCTGCTTTGTGTGTGCCGCCATGAAAACTCAACCCGGTAAACTTTCTGGACTTTTACAAATGGTGGCAACCACAGTTCGACCATAGGAACAGATAGCCATGGATTTTATTGTGGATCTACCAGAAAGCCAGGGCTATAAGTTAATCTGGACTGTGATAGATCTCTTCTCAAAGCAGGGCCATTTCATAGCTTGCTCCGGCTTCCCCTCTGCCAGAAAGCTGGTAAAATTATTTATTGTCCATATATATCGACTCCATGGAGTTCCTCAGAGGGTAATATCTGACCGAAGGGTACAGTTCACTACCAGCATGTATGGACGGTAGTGAAAGAGGCGTTATGACAATCAACCGCAGAATATAAACAGCAAGCAGACAAAAGATGAAGTTTACCACCCCCTTTCCATGTAGGATAGCTAGTATATCTATCCACCAAATACCTGAAATTGAACATGCCATGTACAAAATCTCCCATCATATGGGTGATCAACCATGTCATGGCACAATTCCGACTGCCCTGGCTGCTGGATAAAACTACCCGCTTCCACTAGCGCCTACTCCGGCCAGACCAGACAGCCCAGATCAGAGAACCTCCTGCTAAGCAGTTGCTACTCATCATGGGGTGGGGGGGTGTCAACACTATGAAGTGTAGGAGATAGTAGACACCCGGTAGCATAGGGGAAGGCTCCAATACCTTGTATTATGGAAGGGATACCCATTCTCAGAGGCCACGTAGGTACCTAGCAACGATGTCAGAGCCCCTTGGCTGGTTGCCAGGTTCCATCGGTATCCGGTGAAACGGGGGGGGGGCTAAACCTGTTGTCCACTCACTATGATCTTTGCATTCCATGTGCTGTCTCTGTGGTACCGTAGGAGGGCCGCATGTCAGGCAAGAATATGAACCATGGCCAGCCGCTATTCTCCCAGGACGGCTGCAATCGCACAAACACACCCAGTGGCAAACATAGCCAGAATGGACTGTTTGCACAGTCAGCAGCAAGAAGCAGTCAGCGTTGCCAGCACAATCAGCTGAGAAGCGGACTAAGCGATGGTGATGTGGCCACAGCCGGGCTGCAGAGAAGGAGTGCCCAGCAGACACAACGCATTTCCAGGATCATGAGTTCTAGGAGTGTGTGGATGGGTGGGGCAGCGTTTAGTGTTTGAAAGGTGGCAGGGAACACAGAGCAGTAGCTCTAACTAGTCTCGTGCCAGTTTGGATAAACAGACTTCAAACCATCATTTGTGTTGGATGTCATTCCTTTCCGTCTGGAAGCTGACATGCACTCAAATACAAGAAAACGTAAAGCAAAATCATAAGAAAAAACCCACAAAATCTCATGAATCGAATGAAATATTTAATATTCAACCAAGTATTTCTAGCCTATAATAACATTATAAGGTATAAAATACACTAAATATATATATTTAGGTGCAATAAGCATGCAGTCCCTGCTTTGTCTGACTTGTCCTGTGGCGGCAATTCATCTCCCTGCCAATTGTCCCATCATCTGGTTCAGTAGGGACTGATGTTTCTTCTGTTGGCAGGGGGAAGTGCCTCTTCTCCCCACTTAGTCCAAGTTGTCCCCCAAGTGAGTAGTCCCTGTGTCCAGTTGGCCGGGACTTGTCCCTCACCCAATTGGCAAAGATAACCCGGCCGCAGTGACCTGACCTCAGTGAGTTGTCCCATTCTGAAATATAATTTGCCACTGGATGACAACCCTGTTTCAATTCCCACAGTCACCTATTTTCTGTTTCGAACTTAATGGGGTCTTCAAACATATTCTTCAGCTACAGATAATACCCCACAAAATCATCCAGGAGCGGGCTGGACTGTGTGAGGAATGGAGTTGCCCACTGCACTGCTGGCCCTGTCAGCAAGCTGATGCTAAAGCCCTTGTCCTGACCTATTTGAAAATTCTTAGCCCATAGGCTCATAAATAGCTGACACTGCTCAAACAATGCTAACAACTGAGCCAATGTTCTACAAACTTGCCCGCAACAGACATTTGCATTTGCAGCAACAGCATACTGGTCTGGAAGTCTGTAACTAGGCCAGATGTAAGGACAGTAGAGCCACCTCTTGAGCATGCTATGCATTGGTGGCATGGGGGATGAAGTGACTGGAAACAAATTGTCCCCCAAGTGTCCTGTTCCAGACCACACGGATAGTGTAAGGGCTTTATTTAAACACCACCAGCCCCTAACGTCATTCCCCCAAGTCCTTTTGCAATAAACTTGCCTACAAACCGCCCCCACAAAGTTTGTGTCTTGCCAACCACCATTGCTCCTGCCTCCTTTCAGCCCTGCACATCCTGGGATCTGGTGGAGGAGGCAGTTCGACTGGTTGCAGCTGCTTTCCTTCCCCGCCCTTCACTGCTGACTGGGTCACCAAGCCCTCATGGTGCAGCTTTATCTCTCCCCTTTCTTCTTCAGCTAGGCACTCATCTGATTGTTCTCCTGATGACCACTCTGAGGTTCCTAGCCTCTCTTCTTTCTCATTTGCTCTCTGGTTGGGGACCTCAGTGTCTTCCTGATACTCCTTCATGACCCTCTTCCGAAGATCCTGGAGTCAGTTCTTCTTCGTCATCTGAGCTAGTGGCAGGGGAAGCCATCACACTTCACTCAAGCGCACATAAAATGCTCAAAGGAGATAAGAGACTGGGAAGGAAAGCCCCATGATTCTTAAGCTCACAGACAGCACCGCTGGTAGTATTCCCGTCGCCAGACTCCTTACAACCATCTTCCCCCTTAGCCAGCCTGTTCCATTGGCCAGCAGAGCAGAAAGTACATTCGTCCATGCCCTCCATCCAACTCTTATTCACAGTGAGGTAGTAACTGTCTTCAGCTGCAGTCCCACCCAGGCTCCCACCCTGGTAGTGGGCTGTTCAATCACCTGCCTTCCTCTAGTGGTGCCCCTATTTAGTCCTCAGCGCCATCACCAGTGGGTTGTTTCCAGCCTCTTGGCCGCCAACCTCCACTTGCGATCTCACACATTAGTTCTATCATTTTTGTTGCTACTGTTGTTGAAATCCCCAGGTCCAGTTGCCAACTGTTATCTTTGGCCCTTTTGCTTTCGCCAGCTATGCAGCTCCACTGTTGCTGTTCCTTGAGGTCTTCTGGTTCCACTCTAGTCTCTCTGCTGGCTCGCTATTAGCACCCTCCTCCTCATGGGGCTCTATACAACTGCAGCCAGTTCTGGCCCTGCCTGGCCCTAGCCCTAGCAGAGGCGCTGGCTCCAAATCCAACCCACCACCAAATCCACACCTGCTGGATCCTGGCCTCCGTTGCTGTGCCAAACTCACTGCCATTACTGTCCCCGGGACAAACTTTCACTTTGCCATTGCTACTCAACCAATCCGCTCGACATTTAGGCAGAGTTATCAAGTTACACGGGTACTAGCTAGGGCAGGGGTGTCAAACTCGCAACGACACACCGTCATGTGACATATCACAACTTTTCCATCTTCACTGCACGGACAGTACATGATGCATCTGGCCTGCGGGCCACGAGTTTTGACACCCCTGAGCCAGGGGAAGAAAAGGTGCACTAGAGAGGAGAAGGAAGTATTAAAAGAATATTGTTGCAAAGTACATATTGCAACAGAGGGTCCACCTGAGGGATTGGAAATTTTAGGAATTTGCTAATTTTTTTGTTTCCCATTTCAGTTTTGTCTCCCCATTTCCCTTGCTCCTGTCAAACACGTGCCCTCCATCAATCACTCATAACTCTTTCTCATTGTTGCTTCTCCATTCTTTTGCTGCTCTGTGCCATCTACCATCTTCCTCATGCTTTGCATGATCTTTTATCTCCCCCTCCCGACTATTAGATACCTTAGCAGACTTCTGGGAGCTGGTTTGTTAGATTCAGTAGTTTGGCAAGCACCTCCGCCCTCTCTCATACCCACTGCCCATGTACTGTAACTGCCATCTTAATACACAAATAGCCTTGGGGCTTAGTATGACAGCATTCATTTTTTAACTGGATGTGCATTGTTTTGCAAGTGTGGTAATTGATACAAAAAAACAAGACAGTGGATGCTTTTAAGCTGTTTACTATATACACAGAAGTTATTTACAGCAAGTATTTACCATAGGTATGTACATCACAATACTGGTATTTACCCAGTGTTGGATTTCCTCCTCTCTCTCTCGCAGAGATAATCCCCCTCTATCTCTCCAACACATCCTCCACTTTTAAGCTTGAACAAGAGAGAGCAGAAAAAGAAAGGAATGGGCTGGAATTTTAGTATAGTGTGCTCAGAGGGCTTGACGTCCTGAAACCACTCAGCTGAACACCTACTGCTGCTTCTTTGAGGGAAGAACCTCTCTTGATCTTCTACCCAGTCCTTCCCTAGAGACCAGGGCTCCTCCATCAACAGCCTATCTCCTTCCCCTGTGCTACGTATGCAAATACACAGTTGGGAGTTTTCACTCTAGTCCGCGATTTACGTGGGAAAATACTTTAAATTGATTGGTCAGTGGCTGACAGCTCGCTATAAAAGGAACACTGCCAGCTAACATCTTTTTATAGATTATTCAGTATGTTCTGAATAAAGGTTGCTGTTGAATCCTTCAGCTTCGCCTCCATTCTTGCTTAGAACATAACACCCTGTTTGATCTTGGGCAAGGCCACTCACTACCTTCAGCCAGCCAAGGTCTTTCTTTCCTGTTCTTGGGCCTGGGGTAGACTTCTTGTCCTTCAGTCTTCATTTCCCTTCTTCCAGGGAAGCCACATGTGTACCATTCTTTTCCCTTTCCAACTAGGAAACAACAACTGCTTTGCCCACTTAATTTATCTCTTGAAATCTCTTCTCCAGACCCTCCATTTTGTACAGATTTTTCTCTTCTCTCTTCATTCTAATTTTTAGGTTAGACTGGCAGCATGTCCTCCCCAGCAACTGTGGAGGTGGGTGTTCCCTCAGAGCTTTAATCCTCAACACCTATATCCCTGGCAGGACCAATGAGACTTCTTGTCTTGATGTTTCATCAGAGCAGCTCTAGCTAATGGCCAGGTCAGCTCATCATACCTTGGGACAGCACACCTGCCCATCCTTCAGAGTCAAAACTTTTTCTCTGATGGCTAGCTCAAACCAATAGAGAACTAAACAAGGCGAATCAGTAAAACCCATATATCACAAACAGCCTATAAATTTAATAATAATCAAATCTCTTGAGGCACTTTGCTCACTGCATATGACTACATTGGCATCCCTGAATACTAACTCTTGAATGTTGGCTTTCCTGGAGCCATGGTGTGCTGACTGGAGAAATGCTGTAAATTTTCAATATATATAATCCATTAAGTGATATCAAGGATTCATTTTGTGAGCAGGATGGGCTCTTTTATTTAAAACATCTTCCATTCTTGGAGCAAAATAATTAGAAATTATCTGGTGATTTTTCTTTTCAAAATGCCCTTTTCTTCTCCTTGTCTATGAATACTAAAACAGCCCTGTTCCATCAGCATCAGGCCATTTAGCTGCATACATAATGCAATCTTCGCAGCCTGCTTCCTTTAGGAGGAGATTGAAGAGAATGACTTTACAAATGGGAACAATGAAGTTGTAGAAGCACCCAGTAAGAAAATTAATCAGTGACTATCTCTGTTGCCCAAAAGGTAAATATATTGAAACAAATAAGGACAACAGTCTTTTGTGCCCATCTATTTTAGTATCCTGGCTTCCTTATCTATCTTTTAATGCAGTTTTAATTGCCAGAGTGAATGCTCTATCCCAGTGGTATTTTGCTATACTTCTCCCATGAATAAGCTTACTCTATTTTAAATTAAAGATCCATATCTAACTTGAAGAACAGTTTCCATCATCACCTCCCTCTTTATCCTCACCTTAGTTATTTTGCTGTATTGCTTAAACTCCTTTGTGCAAAACTCTCACTCTTTCCTCCGCTCTCTGTTTAGCTATGCTATTTAGTAGTTCTTTGCAGAAAAGGGGGCATCTGCTCATCTTTTCTAGGTTACAATATAAGCAATCTGTGCCCAACAATTTTCCAGTATTCAGCCATTTGGTTTTGTCTTTTGTATCTCTTCCTCTGTAACTTGTACTGTTATTGATTCCCAAATAATTTCCCCAGGAATTATTGATACTGTTTCCAAGTGTCAGCTTCTTAGTTGTTTAGACAGGGGAAGTTATTCCAGACAAAGGTTGAACCATATTTCTATTTTCATGGGTATAATTATTGTAATTGTTGAGTATTCTCAACAAGAGCCATGGTGGTGGTAGTGCAGTAGTCAGAATGCAACAGTGCAAGCTAATTCTGCTGACTGCCAGGAGTTCGATCCAGACTGGCTCAAGGTTGACTCAGCCTTCCATCCTTCCGAGGTTGGTAAAATGAGGACCCAGATTGTTGGGGGCAATAGGCTGACTCTAAACCGCTTAGAGAGTGCTGTAAAGCACTATGAAGTGGTATATAAGTCTAAATGCTATTGCTATTCTATTGTTCATCTGTATGGTGGGGATTACTATAATGAGCACTTTACTGTGATCAATCTAGTCTGTGTAATATCAGTTTTCCATATAATCCAGATTTGGGGGTGGGGGTAAATAAAGATGTTTGAGCTGATCGCACTATTGAATCTCCATTCATTGTAATATCATCTTTTATTGCGTATTGATCACATTGTTGTAAATCCTGTTACTATTTATTTAATAAAATAATCTTCAGTTTTGGATTATTGGACAAATTATGGTAAAACCAAGTTTTCTGGAAAAGGCTCTAATGTTGGGAAAAGTGGACGTAAAGAGAAGAAAAGAATGACCATCGTCAATGAGTGCCTTTTGGAAACCTTGACAGACCAGGTTAGGGATAGATTGTCATGGATAAAATCTATCTGTGTAGTTATTAGGAGTCAAAAGTAACTTGTCATAAAATCAATTGATCGATTAATCAATCAAAACAGGAGCTAAGACGAAGTGCTCCTAAAGTCTTTAATGAAAAGTTGCACTCTCTGGAAGCTAAGGATTAGTTAGGTCCATCTAACTACAGACGCAAGCTATGGGATATCCTTCCTCTACCACAAATAAAAGTTCTATATCAGAGTCTGTATTCAGGTCAATTTATTTTAGGTGTATTAATTTGCCTGATTTTCAATTATTGTATTTCTACTGTATTTTGCAATTGTATCAAGGAATTTGCCTGATATTTTTTTTATCAGAAATTTACTGCCTTTTATACTAATTATATTCTTAAGTTTGCCATTAGATTTTTGGGTCTTCCCAAAGTATTTTCGGTATTCCATATAAATACTATGGAAGATGAAGTTAGCAATGCTAATTGCATTTTGTCAGTGCCAATGCCTTATTTTAATCTGTTCTAATTGCTTGAGCACTTGGCCATCCGAAAACTTTCCTTCTCTTTTATAAAATGTATTTTCTCTTTGATAAAATGTATTTTATATCACAAGATAAAGGGATTTGTTTTTATCTCTTGAAAAGAAGACAGTACAGTCTGAAAACTGCAGATACTCCCCTGCTGGCAGCCAGGCCTGCCCACCTGGTCCCCTCTTACAATATGTGAACAGCATTTTTGTCTCTTTTAGAAAGAGATTGTTGTTAGGTGCCCCTTGTCAAGTTGAAGGGAGGCTTGCCTTATGAATTATATTTGGCTGTTTCTAATGCAATCCTTCCATCCTATGGTTGTTCCTGGTACAACAACCAAGAGCATTATAACTAATGGAAGCATTCAAATCTGAAAATTGCTACTTCTAAGAGAAGTACTCTATGATTAAAATCTACTATAAACCTAATCTTGTTAGGTAACCTGAATGGATTATTAAAGGTAGCTAGATGGAATGATATATTAAAGTTGAGGGGGGGGGAGGCAAACCTAGATAAAAAGTGAGCCTCAAAGCAGAGCAGCAACATATTGGGAACAGCTGCTACTCTTGCTACTCCCAGTGGCTTAAAGGTAATTTTCATTTAGCATCCATTAATTCATTGACCATTCAAAATTACAGTATTTTGGCCAATGTAACACACCTGTAATTACATAAACAAAATCTAGACCCACTCAGGCCCATCTGCATTTACAAGCAACTTTTTGTACCCATCTACCCACTGCTGCCTGCCTGACCCTTCCTCACCCATCACCCTGCATGCCATTACTATACAAGCTAGGGCTTTTTTCATATTGTCTTCTTTTGAACTGGTAATAAACAAAGCATCTGTTTGCACCCTATCCTCAGTTTGTGCACTAGCCAGGCCCTCCATTCTCATGTCAGTCAAGGCCTTTGTATGTGTTGGGCAGGACCTCCATTCATGTGCTGGCCAGGACCTCCACTGATGGGTGTTCTGCATTCTGCACCTGAACAAAAGTAGGTGGCATAAAAGAATGGCCTTGCAGGTACAGTAGTGGCATAATGTAGCAGATATAGCAACAAGCAAGGCTGGGCAGTAGGGACATCTGGCAACAGTAGGTAGCAGGCAGCCAAAAGGGCAAAGATAGGGGGAAATAGATGGATGAATGGTTGAAGTGAAGGCAGTCCCTTACTTGTTTACAAGAATGGCTTGGATCTGGGTGCGTCCTTGTCTAAAGGCCGCATAGGATTAACTCAACAAGAGAAACTGGGATTGCTGCAACTGCCATCACTAAGCAGGGTGGCCATATGATGTTTCACTTAATGGTCACGTTGCTTAGTGAAGGAGTTTCCAGTTCCAATTAATCTCATTAAATGAAAACTGTCTGTATTTGCTTACAGTACTGGAAAAGAAAAGGCTGAGATTAGGTTAGGGAATGAAAACCCTTCAGACTGTGTAGCACTCAATGGTCAAATGGGATTAATTGAATTTAATGATCCCTAAATGGTTCTCTTGCTTTTTGCGCATTCTTGACACAGAGAGAAAAGAAATGAAATGACTGTGTGCAATCCATCATCTCCTTCTCATTCAAGGGATTCAAAAGCTACAGTCACACCAATATAAGCAGAAATGGTTTAATTATCCATTGGTGCAAAGAAGGATCTGAACATAATTCTTTGTGACAGAAGCTGTTCCTAGGTCAAAATACAGCCAAATGAAGCCCTTAAATCAGTCACAAATATTGGGACTTTTTTTATGTTGGTCATGCATGATGTATGTGATAAAAAAATTTATGTCCTTACTTAATCATTGGTATTGGTACAAAGATTCAGCAAACACATGCCAAAACCAGCCGTACACTTGACAGTGAAGATATTGGTCAATAGCTTCTGCCTTTTAGGATTGACATCAACAATATCATACACCAAAGATTACTCCTTCATGGTAGAGTAGACTTGAAGGTCTTAGAAAAGATACCGTATGTAGCTATCACGATGTGTACAATCAGGATCACAGAGTCTTCCCTGTGAAACCTCAGAAGCAATAGTTGGTCTCTGAAGAGGCAAGATAGAAAGTATATTGTCACATTTGAACTCGGGTTTTGGAGCACATTCCTGAGAGTACCATGGATCACCAAGGAAACAATTGGACCATCAAACAAATCAGCTCAGAATTCTCACTTGAGGCACAAGTATCCAGGCTTAAATTATCCTGCTTTGGATACATTATGATCTCATGTTGGGAAAGGTGGAAGGAAAGAGAAAAGTATGATTAGCAGCAAAGTGTATGAACTCAGTCACAGTGATAATGAGCGCACTATTGCAGGACCTGAAGCACCAGGAGAAAATCTAGATATGGGATGGGTCACTAAGGCTCAACACCAACTTGATAGAAATATAATCAATAGGTCTGGGGCGGTAGGGGGAAGAAATAGTTAAGATATCCTGTTTAGTCCTAAATCTAATCCAAGGTCAAAACACTCAGTGCTTCTATTCAATAGTCCAGGACTATAATCAATATCCAGGTGAAACAATAGAAAGCATGACGCAACTTCAGATTTCATATATCGGCAAACAAAGTTTGCAATAAGTATTCTGTGCTGCTTACGCAATTGTTCAAACAAATCTGGGCTGGTTCTTAAAGTCCTTTCTACCTTACTGTAGCTGGCTCTTAACTCTGGTCTGTCCTCAGATTAAGTCCATTGTGTGTGATTGTTTTAATGTACAATGTCTATGGAGATTCTCAGTCATCCAGGTCATGGTTGTCCCAAAGCAATAGCAATAGCACCTAGACTTATATACCACTTCACAGTGCTTTACAGCCCTCTATAAGCAGTTTACAGAGTCAGCATATTGCCTCCAACAATCTGGGTCCTCATTTTACCCACCTCAGAAGGATGGAAGGCTGAGTCAACCTTGAGCCTGGTCAGATTCAAACTGCCAAATTTCAGGCAGCTGGCAGTCAGCAGAAGTAGCCTGCAGTACTGCATTCTAACCACTGTGCCACCGCAGCTCTATAAAAGGTGTTTTTTGAAGAGGCAACTGGACTTTTTGGTTTTGAAGATGTTTCACTTCTCATCCAAGAAGCTTCTTCGGGTCTAACTGGATGGTGGGGAATGGAAGGATTTATACTCCTTGCAGACAGCTAGTCATTTGCATTCTTCTAGTTAATATCACCTAGAGGTTTATCTATGTCAGGGGTCCTCAAACTTTTTAAACAGGGGGCCAGTTCACGGTCCCTCAGACTGTTGGGGGGCCGGACCAGCTGCGTGGGCGTGACTAGGTGGTCATAGCATTTTGCCAATTTAGCAGTCCATTAAACAATATACACTAACATTAATTTGTTTTGCTCCTGGGGGTGTTTTTGTTTACATGTTGCTCTTTTGGTTGACTTTTCTTTTTACTAGATCGTTTTTTCAATTGTTTAGGAGTCCAGGAGTCCACTTCAGGAAACTCAAGTTTTGCAGCAATTTTTCTCTGCCCCAAGGAGCTTGCAATCAACAAATAGAACAAACCACTGCCTCTCCTTGTTTTGGGTGGGTAGAAGGCAAGGGACTCAGCCCAAGAGCTTAGAGAGGCAAAGGAGCAGGTTTATGTCTACTCCAGAACCTGGAAACAGGCACTCCTCAGCAGCCACCTCATGCATACTTGAGACTGTTACTCGGCCAAGTCCCCCAACCAGCAAGGGCTCCTTTTGCTCTTCCTCCACTGCTGCTCAGTGTCAGAACAGACAAGGAAAAGGGGTGCTCCTCCTCTGGGCTTGATTCCTCTGCCCCCCTCCCCAATAGCTCCCTTGCCAAGATTGTGGCTGAAGCAGCAGCCATGAGACCCAGGCAAGCCCCTTCTGACACAAGGGCCTCCTCTGCCTTCCTGAGCTGAGCTAGACTACCAAATATAGTAGCCTGCCTTCCACCTTAATTGGTGGGGAAAGGGAAAATGAGGAATTACTACACTGGCTTGCCTTCCCAGAAAGCGCTCTCTCTCCCCCTCCCCATCCCAGCCCCCAATTTGGCTGTTGAAATTAAGGCTGGCTTCCCCTCAGCCCCGTTCTTGATCGGGGAGCCCATGGCCTCAATCTGAAACCTAGGAAGAGGGATAGGGGAGCATGGGAGATGTGCTCGCATTTTCCAATTAAGAAAACGTAACATCTACAATGCTGCTTTTTCAGAATCTTGTGCAAAAACCCTTTTCTTGAGCAGGAAGGAGGAAAACCACCCTTAATGCAGGGCTCCTGGTCGTGCTGTCATCATGCAAGCCCATCCACAGCAGAGGCGCCATACACAGGGCCAGAGGTTGGGCGGGGGGGGGGTGTTTCCTGCTGGTGATGTTGCCTCGCTTCTACCTGACAAGCGAAGTAGGGGCAACAGGCCCTCTTTATCACAAGGGCCTCCTGGAAGGGATCTTGCCACTCCAGCTCCCCCTCAGTGTGCTTCCCAGAGGCAGATATTATAACTAAACTTTGCCCACCCCACTGGAACTGGGGGGAACATCCTGAGCAAGGTGTGGAGCGGCAGTGACGGCAACCCTGCACTCTCTCATCTCTGCTAGCGGATGTCCCCTTCTCCCTCTCCTCCTTCCCTCCTGGGCGATCCCGTGTGAAAAACAGGGTAGCTGCTAGCAGAGACAAGAGAGTGCAGGGTTGAGCCGGAAAGTGCATCTCACCCAGCCTCTCTCCCTCTAGCAGCCACATGTGCTGCCGCTGCCGTTCCAGAGGGCTTTACTCGGGAGTGAGGGGGAATAAAGAGGCCAGCTGGCCAGCCAAAGATTCACTTGCTTGCTTTGTTCTCCTGTCTCTGCTCTTGCAAGTTTTGCTGCCTTTTCTCTTCCCACGCAGACCTCCCAATCTTTGAGACTGCGGCCAGAGCGGCAGCGGGCTGGGGAGCGCATGGCAGATGGCAGCATCAGAGCCGTCCCTGGCTCTTCTCCAAAGTCGCCCTGGCCTAATCGGGCGACCCCGTGTGAAGCTGCCAGGCAATCCCATGTGAAGAAGTGGGTGGCTGCTAGAAGAAGACAGGTCGTGAAGTTGGTTCTTCTCTGGGACAAGGGGAGCCAGCTGCAGCTACTCGCCCACCAACCCTCCAGCCCAGAAGCACGTGGATGCTCCGTCAGCAACACCCCTCTGCCTCTGGGCCCTCTTCCGCTGACCCACACCCTTCGGCCTTACCTTTGAGGCAGCAGCGGTGTGTTGAACAAGAACACAAAGAAGCCTATTTTACTATATTTGAAAGAGCTGTTATCTCTGAGAGTAAATGGGTGGCCAGAATAGCTCTATATGTAATGGTAAAGTCTTTTAGAGGTTACAATAGTCTTCTAGCAAGCGAAATAATAGATTATTACTATATTAAAAAGATAATCCTATATAGATATCATATAACCCCTTAAACCTGTAGGCAGAGTTTTAGTAGCTACACCTATGACAAACGGATTTGTGAATTCTGGGCAAGATTGGGAGATTTAGGCAAGAAATGCTGCTCAGTCATTGACTGATAGAATAGATTCATAGAAACTGAATAAAGTAAGTAAGTAAGTAAGTAAGTAAGTAAGTAAATAAATAAATAAATAAATAAATAAATAAATAAATAAGACTGGATGAAAGGAGCAAATAAAAAGTGGTAGAGAAAGTAATTTTAGAATAGTTTCCATAGATACTCCTTGACAAAGTGAGGTTTTGGATGCAAAAACACAACCCAGAAACGGATCAAAGTCTTAGTAGAATTGGCTGTGGACTACATGCTAGGAAAAAGATCAGAAAGAAAGAGAAGAATAAGGTTTCGTCCATATACAAAGGAACAAATTGAACAAATACTATATCACCAGGGATATTGCAAGGAGAAATTGGAACAAGCCTATGAAAATCTATGACCTACACATATTGGTACATACAGAATTTTGGATAGATTTTATTTATTTTTATTATTACAAATAAATATTTTTTATTTGTAAAGATATGGCTCATTATTGTAGTTACTTTCCTGTGTGTCAATTGGTAAAACCAAAAGGGAAACATGATAGAGTTGCTATGGAGAGAGTGCCTTTAATCCTATTCTTTTTTCTAAAATAGTCATGGAGATTATGGTCCCTTTGCCACCATTGAGTAAAAACAATGTGTGTATCCTTGTGGTCTACAATTTTGAAGCCTGGTATCCTGAAGCAGTTCCATTAAGGAATGTGATGGCCAATAAGAATAGCTGAGGAACTGGTCAAAATCATCAATATGGTAGTCATACCAAATGAGATCCTTGCAGATCAAGGAGCCAATTTCCAACTGGCACTGAATAAAAAGAGGCAGTTAACCACAGATTTCCTCTACATTTGAGGGACAAGTTACAGCAATTTTATACTTAAGAATTATCAGGTAAATATTGTCAGGAGGCTACTAACATCATGTCTCTCAAGATGCCTCAGAATCGCTTTCCTGATTATCTCAATTCGTTTAAGTTCTTTCAACTCCTGTCCTACAAATCAGTACAGGCAATAATGGAGAATATTTGTAAACTTGTTTCGTCAGTACTTGACACTGAGAATAGAATTTGTTGATTGTAAAGTGTGGCACTATCCTGTCTTCATTAGAGTTGTGTTTGTTAGTCTACTCAGTTTAGTTGGTTTTATTACCTCAGGATTTATGAACCAGCTTGTCCAGCTGGGTCTGTACATAAAAAATAGCATTTCTTGTTAAAAATGCTACCTTAGCAGTTCTGAACCTGGGCCTGCTACTTAGTAAGTTGCCTTTCATATTGTATTTCTAGGTCACTGCTACCACAGCTTTGATCTCCTTCCCAGTACCGTGCAATACTTTGTTTAGATGATATATGACATCCACAGTTTTTGGCCCAGATAAATTAACATGCAGTTTATATGCCTAAAACCAACCTATATTTCTGTTCCTAATTATGAAATTGCCTGAAATCCTTTGTTCCTCCCCCACCACCCTTCCCCCAAGAGCTTTCTTCTTTAGAAAAGATGTGGTTCATCACCCAAGGATTCCGTCTCCTCCCAGAACATTACATCATCTGCAAACTTAGGTCTTCCTTTCCCAAGGCTTTTTTCTTCCTGATGTCAAGGGAGATACCATCCTGGGAGTCTTACTTATGTACCATCCTACCTCTCCAAGCATCTCCAGTTTAGCTAGTTTGGTTTCAAAGAAATAGATTTTCTGAAAACACGCAGCTCTTTGCATTTACTTTAAACTCTACTATAACATCGTTTTATTTTTAGGTGATGTCATGCTTTATTGTTAAGGCCGTTCTCTAGACAGGGGAGTGTTGCCCTATCTACCTTAATGGACTTTTTAATGAAAAGCATGTCAGCATTATAGATGGTACCAAAGCACCTGATTAGATGTTTTATTTGAAATGACACATACAGGTAATCCTCAACTTACAAACCATTGAAATGTGGGTGTTTATGACCACACTTATGACCACAGGGGTGCTGCAATTCCTCCCACCCACATTATCTCTCCCCTCCACATCCATGCTCTTTTGGCTGCCCTGCACAATGGCACTCATCAACTGCAGTGCCCGGCTGAAGTAGAGATCCAGGGCCTTCAGCAGTTTCAGCCAACTGCCACTCCCCCAAAACCCTTGTTCAAGCTGGCATGTTATTTGGAGAAGAAATGGCATGCATGATTTGGAGAATGAGGCTTCCAAAGCACTGTAAGAACAGGGCTCCTGCCATTCTCCAAACTAACCATTTCATTCTTGCAATCCTTCAGAAACTTTCTGATCTTCCCCAGGTCCCTGAGCCTAGCTAAGGCTTTCAGGGACAGCTGTGGCTTTCTACTGCACTTTCGCACACACCCCTCAAACTTGCATGCAGCCTGGGCTGGGCTTCCCAGGACCTTTCCTACCCCTTGCGACAATGCTGTGCTCCTTACCTGGGAGTCCCTTAGCTTCATGGCACACAATTCACTTAAAGGCAGCAAAGAGTACAGTTACTAAATGATGCAGTCTCCTGATATCTCATTTTACAACCACTTTGCTCAACAACTGAAATTCCAGTTTCATTTGTGGCCGAGAACTACCTGTACTGTGAAAGAATTGATGTTTTGCTGAAGTCCAAAACTGAGGACCTTTCCCTATGCACTATGTTAGTGCTATAATTTACAGCAAGAGAGCAACAGCCAAAGTAAGCAGATATGGTAGAAATGCACTTGAAACATAGGAAAGGATGAAAAGTGATGTTAGCCATCTGACTAATTTCATCCTACAACTTTTGGTTCACTGAATTAAAAAGTTTTAAAATATTTATGATTTGTAAAGAAAAAAATTGCCAAACTACCTATCTTACTATAATCTAATCTGATCTGCAATGGCTCTGAAGTGCTGCAGGGAGATACAATCTTTCATACTATCTGCTATTTCCTAATTTTTAAAATAACAAACTGAAGTACCAGAGATTGATTGGTAAATCCAATAACGGGAGAAAATGAAAAGGTGACTGGCAGCAGGGAGAAAGCAGAATTGCTTAATTCCTTCTTTGTGTATTTCTTTATGCAAAAGGAAAGAAAGGATCTAACTATCAAAAGCAACAATATGGGCTATAGAGCAGGAGCATGAATCAAAATTGGCAAGGAATTTGTAAGGGAACACCCACCCATTTTGAACATGTTCAAATCACCCGGACCAGATGGTTTACATCCCAGGGTTCTGAAAGAGCTTGCAGATGTGCTCTCAGAACCAGGGAATAAAATCTTTTAGGCCTCCTGGAGCATGGGGGAACTGCCAGAGAATGAGATAAGAGTTGATGTTCCAATCTTCAAACAGGAAAAAAGAGGACCCAGGAAACTGCAGGCCTATTAGTTTGATATCAATACCTGGGAAAATCCTAGAAAAGACAATCAAGCAGTAGATTTTGAGCATCCACAAATGAACAAGGTGATTACTAAAGCTAGCATGGGTTTGTTAAAATTAGGACATGCCAAATATACCTTATTGACTTCTTTGATAAAGTGAATATATTAGTGGATCAAGGAAACTATGTGGCTATAGCACACTACTTCAGCAAGGCATTTGATAAAGTAGAGCAGAGTCTACTTTTTGTTAAATAGAATAATGTGAAATAGACAGTACTAACACCAGATAAAAATGCATCTTTGTGTGATCACTGCACTTTGTGTGTAGTGTTCAATGGAATTACATCTACATGGAGGGAAGCATTCAGTGGGGGGTACCTCAAGACTCTGCCTTGGGGCCAGTATTCTTTAGCATCTTCATGAATTATCTAAACCAGGAGATTGAAAGGGTGCTCTCAAATTTGCAAATAACACCAACCTGGAAGGAATTGCTAAGATTTTGGAAGACAGTCTCAAGGTTCAGAAGCACTGGTGGGTTGCTCCCGGTTCGGACTGGTTCTCCCAAACGGTTAGCGCTGACTCCAAGCCGAGAGCAAAACAGTTCTCAGTTTCTGTGAACATGGGCCTGCCCGCCCTTGGGTTATACTGACCTTTATTTCTGCTTCTGAAACCCAGCTGATCAGGGGGGCAGATTGAATTGTTTTCCTTGCTCCTTGCCTTGTTTTCAATGCAGAAGTTGAATGTCCTCCTAAACTGCGCATGCGTGAAGAAGGCATGTGCACGAGCGAAGCGAGAGCATGTGCACAAATTACGCACTCAGCAAACTGGTAGTAAAGCTGGTAGAAACCCACCACTGTTCAGAAGGTCTTGACACATTCAAGCATTGGACGCTATCTAACAAGATGCAGTTTAGTGGTGAGAAAATTATGGTCCTGCACATAGGCAGGAAAAATCAAATGCACATGTATACAGTACCTGGCTCAACAGGTATGCCAGTAACAAGGGTCTAGGTGTCCTGGTGGATCATCACTTAAGTATGAGCAAGCACTATGCTGCCCCTACCAAAAAAGCCAATGGAATTCTAGACAGCATCAACAGACGGATAGCATCAAAATTACAAGTACAACTCTATATTGCATTAATGAGACCATGTTTAGAATACTGTGTCACCATAATACAAAAAAGATGCTGAGATCCTAGAAAGAATGTAGAGAAGGGCAACAAAGATGATAAGGAGTCTGGAGGTTAAACCATATGAGGAATGACTAAGGGAGCTAAATATGGTTAGCCTAATGAAGAGAAGGCTTGGGGTGACATAGCTGTCTACCATTACGTGAAGAGCTATCACAGGGAAGAGGGGTTCAATTTATTCTCCAATGCACCTGAAGGCAGGACAAGCAGCAATGGGTGAAAGCTCACCAGAGGGAGGAAACTAAGAGTCTGGAACTAAGATTCCTGATAGTGAGGATGATTATTTATTTATTTATTATTTATTTGTCAAGCATATATAAGATAACAGTTAAAAGTATAAACATGATTATGAATACTTGAAATGGATACCAGTAAAAAGGGACATTAGGACAGGGACGGTAGGCACGTTGGTGCACTTATGCACGCCTCTTACAGATCTCTTAGGAAATGGTATATAAAGAGGAAAGCCTGTAAAATACACTAAACATTTATATATTTGTAATATTTTACAGGCTTTCCTCTTTATATACCATAAGCAAGGGCTCAGAAGCTCCTCCTTAGAATTACCGTACTTGTGTTGTGCACAAGATAGCTTCAAAGACTGAAACAGATGAAATGTGTATGTAGAAGAAATAATTGATGTATTAAAGAAGATTCAGAGTACTATAAAATATGGGGGAAATGGTATAATTGGCTAGACCGCAAAACCAAAATCAAAATTTGAAAACACACGGTATATGTGAACCATAAAAGCAATTATTTGTGTATAAATACTGTATATATATATATATAAAGTTTAAAGAATAGATAGAAAAATTATAGCTTTAATAGCACAATTAGGATAAGAAATAAGATAAGGAGAGATGTTGATAACTACCCAGTTGGAAGAGTTGGAACCATGTTTTCTATGTTTGTTTAATGTTTTTGTTATGATTGTGTGTTTATGTTTGTGTATGTTCTATTTTATTGTTCCCCACCTCCGATTGAGGGGGTTATTTTTAATGTATAAAATTCAATAAAGATTATTTTTTTAAAAAGAAAGAAACAGAAAATAAACTATGCAAAATTCAGATATCAGGTAGAAACTGTGCTGTGATCAGCTATGCTGAAATTGAATTGCGATACATTCTTTAAAAAAACAAAAAATACTTTCTTGCAAACAAATAAATAAAAAAAATGAAAATCAGTAAAACATTATTGAGAAACTACTTGCTTGCAGAGTATACTTTTCCCATCCATTGTTTCATATTTGGCAGATGTGACTTCACATTGTTCTGAACAGATAATAATTTTAGTAAATAATAATATTATTTAGAATATAACAGGCAAGCACCTGTCACATACTTAAGAATTGTCAGTAATAAAGATTTTTAAAAATCTAGATAGTAGATATAGTAGTACAAGGACATAACAAAAGAGAAAGAACTGGAGAAGATAACAAAAACAAAAAGCTGCAAATCGAATGATTGTGGGGCAAAAGAAAGAAAAGGTACTACAAATAGTTACAGGTCCTTGGGTGAAATCTCAAAACATCTGGACTACCACTTGAATACCATCAGCCTTGACAAAATTATCATAAGACAATTTCAAAAGGTAGGTTTACTTGGAAGAATGGATAGATATAGGAAGTCTGCAAACCCCTGTTAAAATGCCAGGTTTTTGAGATGCAAAAAAAATAATAATCAGAACAAGATAAACCACTTCATAATTTTTTCCACATTTAATGTAGCATATAACTCTACAATTCAATTGAAAGAGAAAACTGAAATCTTTTAGAGGAAAAAATAACAATAAAAATACCCTTTTGTATAGTGAATAAAGTGAACCAAATACTCTTCAATTGCTCTTGAAACATAGATGAATACCGTCTCCTATAGTCAGTTAAGACTAGCAGAATAAAACTCACAGGGACGTCTTTCTTTCTTCATGGGTAGCCCAATATAAAGTGCATTGCAGTAATTTAGCTGGGAGCATGAGTGACTGTGTGCAGGTCCTCATGATCCAGGAAAGGCCACAACTGGCACTCAAGACGTGCAAAAGGCTCTCCTAGCCACAATGGTCACCTGCTCTTTGAGCAGGAGTTGTAAGTCTAGGAGACCTCCCATATTGTGCACTGGGTCTGTCTAGGTAGTGTAACCTTATCCATAATTAAGGATGATAGATACCACCACCTCTGGATCCTGAGGGCTCTTGAATGCATAGCCATAGTCTTATTTGGGTTCAGCTGAAGCCTGCTGTGTCCCATCCAAATCCCTATAGCCTGCAGGCACTACTAGAGAGTAACTACAGATCATCATGGATAGAGTTGCTATCATCAGCGTATTGATGAATCTTCATCCCATAATGTTGGATGTCCTCACCCAGCAGATTCATGTAGATATTAAAAGGGAGCAGAGAGAGCACCCACCCCTATGGCATACCACCAAGGAATAGCCATAGATAGCTATAGACTGCTGCTAAGCAGACCATTATTCTGGTTAGCAGCACAATGAATAAATGGAAGGAGGGGCTACCCAAGGTAAGAAAAGAGATGAATAGGAACACCTAGGTACCATTAAGTCTTTAAGTCTCCAGACCAGCTTTGAAAGAAGTTGTAGATATTCATCAAAGAGCCTCTTTCATGCAGAATATACATAGTGCCATAGAACTAGAGAAGGCCAACTGTCCAACAATTGTTGTTCTTATCATCAAAAAGGATTTATCAAGACAAATTCTGAAATCAGTTATTAAGAAATCACTTTGTCAGCACTATAGTCGAAAATATGTTGATCCAGCAGTTTGGGATAGATTGTATGGAAATAGGCAATCTTGCAAGCACTGTTTCAAACTATGTTTCTAGAGTATCTTAAATCCTTTCCTAATACCTTAACTTGAAGACAACTGGCAGTAAAGCCATTTCAACCCAGGTCCTGTTTGGAAATTACAAGAAATGTCACTCACATCTATAATGTGACATTCAGGGCTACTTGCAATTTTTGGACTATTTATGAGGTCTGCACTACAAATAATTTTATTATAATCCAACATAATGTGAAAATTTTCACCAAGCTTGCATGTTTTCTCCTGTCACTTATATCAGTTGTATAAGTTGAACCTAACCTCAGCTTCATGCCGTTCCTTCCCTCTCATTTTCTTGCACATTTATGATGAACAATTCTAATAGTGTTTATATTTTTGTGACCCTAAAGTAGCACACACATTAGAATCTAGTTAAAAGTATAATCTGCTAAATTCATTTTTAAAAATTCTTTAAAGAAAACATGTTTTGCAACACAGCCTTAATATAGTTCCTTGGTTACATACATATTAACGTGAACAGTTAACGAAGATAAAATGTTTTCATTTTTACTACCATGAATGAACATATTATAGATTTATTTATTTCTGAAATCAGAAATTAATTTCATGATTTTCATTATTGAGGTTGGCTTAATTAAAAACGTACTTACTTTATTGCCCTTTTCTAAATTATTGGAACAATTTATTATTTTAGAGTTTTTACACCATTACATTTTATTGGTTTGTGCTGCGCCGAGAGTTTTAATTTTTATGTTCTCCATTCCATTAATTTCAAATTTAATATTAAAATATAATGATGATTCAATTTCATCATTACAAGCATGAAAAGCCTGGGAAAAACTATGAAATAAAAAAGGGAAGAAAAACAATGTTCTTTTGAGACAATTAAAACATATTATATAACATATATATATATATATTACTGCATTTAAAAATATTGCCTAACATTAACCTGTACATGTCTGCTATTTTGTGTTATAAAGAAATCCTAGGATTTAATTCACTTCAGGTATTTGCCAGATTTCCTGCTTCATCATGATTAATGCATAGATGAATGGATGAATCTACTGCATATATACATACTGTTTGTCTATAAGTGTTTGTGTAACTGTCTGTATACAAATGAGAAATCAAGTGTAGTATAGTATCTATACTATACTACACTACACTATACTATACTATACTATACTATACTTCTCCTACACTAACTAGGAGAAGTGTTCTAATTTTTTTCCAAAATATATTTGAAGCATATTGCTGAAAGCAATTTAATTGAAATTCTCTACCATTAAAGGTGCAATATTTAGGATACTGTGGATCTTCCTAAGTTTAATGCAATTATTAATCTGTTCGGTAATTAATGAGTTGTTGCACTCATGCTGCACAGTGATAATGTGGTTTTCAATATAATGAGACAAATGCTGGAAATATTTCTAAAGTAAACAACTCCCCTTGTTTTACTTCCATAAAACTCTTTATATTTTAGAAACTGCCAAGTTTTAATTTCTGAGAATGTTGTATTGCTAGAAACTGGGGCTGTGTGGTCGATATAGTAATAAAAACAAAACTCGAAACCCATGATTTTTATTGATGTATTATACATCTACAGGGTAACTTCATTATTGCAAAGCACACTGAGACTTATTTTCACAAATTCAGTCCATTATGTCATTGTTACTTTCCCAGAAGCATCACAAAGAAATATAAGAAGTCAGCAGTATTAAAATGAAGTTTTTTGCTAGAAAAAAAGATAAAATACTACCTTTTCTGTATGTTTAAGGTTGCCGTCATGTTTCAAAATTTCTGTGATAGCTAGACGTGTTTGAGGAAATCTCTTGTATGATCTGCCAGTCTTAAACTGTTGCCTAGACTTATTCTTGTGTATTCATTACTGTCACCAATCCTGTTCTGCTTAAGAGTTGGCATACAATCATTATATTTATATATGTTCATTCATTCATTCATTCAGTCAGTCAGTCAGTCAGTCAACAGGTGGGCCACTCAACTCCTGAAAACAGTAGGTCTCCACATTAATATTTGGCACAATAATAATCGTTCATTCATAATTAAACTCTGAATAAAAGAAAGCAATAAAACAAAATATGAAATAATTGGTAAGACAAATAGCAGTACCTAAATCAGAATGTAACTAACTGGTTGACCACACCAAAATTAGATCCATATACTCACAGTAATTGCTATTAAACAAAATCTGGCAATACTTCTGCTTATTTCTGTAGGCAGATTTCCTGGCAGAAAAAAGCAGATTTTCCTCATCTGTTCAGATGATTAACAAGAGTATTGTTAAATAGAGGTTATATTAAACGTGGGACAACAAAACAAAATATGAAAAACTGATTCATTTAAACTTTATGAGCAGGGGCAGAAGTGGCCTTGTAAAGGCATATGAATATACTTCCGTATTGAACCATAAATGGCAAAATAATAAATTTAGCCATTGGAAATGTTCTTCTAAGTGGAGAAAAATATTGAGAAAATAATTGGTTTGGCTAAAAGGATTTCTGCAGAGACCACTTTTACGGGAAGAAATTCAGTCTTTCTGTAAATTGGAATTAAGAATATGATGCTTTATTTCTGAAATTGCTTTATCATACCCTGGTTGAAGCCAGAATTAGGGAGGCCTTAGATTCCCTCAGTGCTAGTTAGCATTAATCAGCATTTTAGCTATCTCTTTCTCCTGAGAACTTTATAGACAGAAGACCAGATTTTAAGCACAAGAGAACACTTGATAAACCTTTAGACCATGGAGCATCGCTCTTATAAATTGAGCTCTTGCATTCTTATACACAGAGAGCTTCATATCTTTGAACAAAAATCTCATCACCTTAGTTTTACAGTGGCTGAAACATTACCTTGCTGATAGTAATATAGCATTGTAATCTTTAGAACAGTGATATCTTACTTTTTTGCATTTAATTAAACAGAACAAATTTAAAAAAGAAAAAAGCAACACATACACACACACGCAGCTGGATAGAGTATTGGTTTTACTACTTCCTTTGATGTCAGAGATTGGGGTTTAAATTTCAACTGTCACCTACCTTACTAGTAATAGGGATCCTTGGGAAAACAAATCCTTTTACTGCCTACTTCAAAATATAGAGTGACTAGGAGAGTCATACTGACTTTGATGCTGCCCAGATTAACAAGGTCCATATAAAATGCTGAGGGATCAGGGCAATCTGATAAGTGGGTTATTGGTACAAGCCATATATGGATGAGAGAAGAGAACCTGGAACTACAACAGCAGACCTAATAAGATGGCATATATAAAGCATATGAGGGAACTATGAATGGAAACTTACTATGCTTTAACATAGAGAAGAAGAAGCTGCTATCACAACTTAATTATATCCCATATTCAAAAAGAGTTTTGAAGAAAAACTAGATAAACAGCCAATATCTGAAGCTGGAGGGTCACTATCTTTCAGTAAAGACCACAGCTGCTGATATGAGGTTTTCAGATCATGGATAAACTAGCTACAATCAATAGTTAGGGTAAATTACCAGGACTCAGCAGAGAAGTACTATCAAATATATGCTATAAGATGCCAATAGAGCCCTTATAACTAACACAATAACTGAAACCAATGAACTACTATATTCTTGGAGATGATTGGCTACACAATCAAGAACAGCAATATGTATGCCCCTTCTAGAAAGTAAGTTTAGACACTAAGATCAAGAAAACTCAGATTAGTCAGCTGGTGGAATTTTAAAAATGTGATTTTTTTTTGGATAAGACTCACCTAATGAAAAAGTATAAGAGTCTAATGTTATCTGAAGCCCTTAGACTACTAACACTGCTCATCTCACTGACTACCAGCTAAGGAGGTATCATAGAGAAACAGGCCAAGAAGATAAAAGCCCTATTCTTCAAAGAACTTCCAACTGCAGTGCAATAACAGAGTCACATCAGAGCCACCAAAGTTAGAAACTGAACATTGGAAGAAAGAGAAAACACATACAGTAACACCAGGCAGTGTGGCTGCAGGATCTGAGAACAGACAGTATCAGTCTCCCAGAACAGGAACAAATCACCATCACAGTAGCAGATCTCCATCAGTGGGTCAAAAACCTGAAGAGTTAGACAACATCTTATCCAAATATGATCCACACTTACTGGTTAAAGAAACTAACAGCAGTACATGAATACCTAGCAGCACAGATGAACCATCTGCTAGCAGCAGACTTCTGCCCAGACTGGTTAATCCAAGGAAAGATCACGCTGATCATGAAAGACCTCCCACAAGGGAACAGCACCATCCAAATACTGGCCAATAACCAACCTTCCCACAACATGGAAATTCCTATTATTGATTCCAAGCTATAGGACCATATATGCCAGTACATGAGCACATATACCTTTGAGGGATTGCAACAGAGACGTAAAACACCTGGCTATCTGTTTCAGTATGCAGACACACACACAGTACACACACACACAAAATTAGGGTGTGTCATTTAATGGTATGAAAATAAATGTTTTGCAATTTGTTTTCAGTGAGGGTTTCTAAAAATATGTGTTTTTACACCAAGAATTCAAATCTGTTATTTTTGCAATTACACAATGTTTTGCTTGGCGTGGTAAATCCACATCTGATCATATGTCCCATAAATAATGTTAACTTTATGTTCTCACAATTACATCTTGTGCTACAAAAATAAAAGTTTTTTTCTGTATTAATCTTATCTAGCTAAGCAAAAAATAAGCCATGCAATCATAAACTCACATCAGAAAGCAATTATTTGAGTTACAAAAAAAGTTTATGCGGGTTTTATTAAGTCTTGTTTTGATTCATTCTTCAACATCAGCCGCCAACTTGCTTCTTGGTCTCTCATATAACCCTCATGTTTCTCATATGTATACACTGTGCTTGCTGTCTCGATGACCTGTTTCACATAGCTCTCTATTAATTGGGCATAATAGGGCCACTATGGTATTTGCATTGGTTCATCAATGAACTTCTTTATTTCCGCTGTAGTCAGTTTGCAAGTCAAAGATGGCTCATATACACCTTCAGACCAGTTAATCAGCTCCAGCAGAGTGGATGCTCTGGCTTGACCTCTACCCACTGTGGCACCCCCTTCACAGCCAGTATTAAAATTTGTAGAATCTCCTCCAATGGCCTTCAAGCTTTTGCAATGGTTTTCTTCTTCATGAAATACACCAGATTATCCGTGATCACTTGAGCATGTTTTCCTGTTTTTGAGCTTTTATCTGGAGTGAAATGACAAAGATATCTTCCACCTGGCTCACTGCATACAGAATAATGTTCTTCTTTGATAGTATTGGAGAATTGCTGGTCTAAATTGTTTGCTGGGGAATTGCTGGCCTGAAAAGTTATGATATTTATGTAGTTATTTACCAAACACAAATTATATTAAAGCAACCAAAATATCTTTACACTCCCCAAGGCATGTCACAGGTTTTGAGCACCCCTAATGTTTGGAAATGGAAAATGGAAAAAATTGACATTCCCTAACATACATGTTTTATGCATGAAGCCAAATGGGTGCCTTGGGCCAGTCACCCTCTCTCAGCCAATAGCAAACTACTTCTGATATATCTTGTTGAGAAAACTGCAAGAGTTAGTCTAGGCAAAAGATTTACTTGGAATTAATTTCTGTCTATGTCCAGTCATCATTTTCTGTGTATTAGGTTAGGTAGTTCAGAAGATTATGGCTGTCTGAAAATATAAATTCCTGTCTCAAAATCAACTTTATATATGTAATTTACTCATTCCTAACAGATAACAAATTTAGAACATTACATTGATAATTAACAACATACATATTTAAAGCTAGAAGGCAACAGCTAAATATTTGTTGTTTAAAATGGTTATGTTTTATAATCTAGTCATAACAAATGAAGCTTTTAGTAATCCAGTGACTTTTGTTTTGACATTAATAAAACCCAATTTTTCTTTCCTATTGAATGCTGCTAGCACTTTTCCTTAGGACTATCTGAGTAAAGAATAACATTTTTTCATTGGCATATAGAATAGATTTACACAGGTTTACTAGCATTTAAGGATGAAACATTTTTTTGAGATAATTTATTTACTGAGATGATGATAAAGGTTAAAGAAAAAGCAAATATACTTTCTGTCTGACTCCTTTTCTAATGAATATTTCAGATTTTTTGAAGGTGGCACATTGAACCTGCATAATGGTATTTTCATATAACATAATGTTTAATTACACTAATTGGAAATCTGCATTAGATGCTACTGTTTTGCCTACGTCCTTTTCCTTCAGATCAATACAAGACTATGTATTGATCAAATATTGACAGCCCAGATTTAAAGCTAGCTTACTTTAGCCAGCACATTACCTTGGATCAATAAGTTAACAAAATTTCCATATATAAACTGGGAAAATTTCTTGAAACATGGACAATAAATTGCAAATGAGTGATCAGGTGGCTAAATTCTTCATTCTTAGCTGCAGTGGAGACTTTTGGCAAAGAAAAGATAAGATTAATTAAAATAACTATATAAGTAGAAAAATATATGAATATCCTGTGAATAGTTCTTTTCAGAAAATGTTAATTATGGACAGTGCCCTGGATATGTATGCACATATGTGTATATACTGTGTCCCCAATGTTATCTATAGTATAGGATTCTGCTTTTTAGCAAGTATAAAGAAAATTAAATATCCAATATTTTCAAATTACAACTTCTTTTTGTATGTTAATGATGATGAGTCAATTGATAACATTTCTTAATAATTGTATTCAGAAAACTGCTAGTATTGTTTTTTAAAAGTAAGAATGTTATAAATACCAAAATGTTTCAAATAATGGGTTATAAACTGGTTGCACAATGTCCATATAATTTTTCTGGATTTCTTTTTTGTTATTTCTTATAGGTGAAATCTGTGCTTTTAAAATCCATGGGCAAGAAATGCCCTTTGAAGCTGTAGTCCTAAACAAGACATCTGGAGAAGGTCAGCTTCGAGCACGAAGTCCAATTGACTGTGAATTGCAGAAGGAGTACACATTTATCATTCAGGCATATGACTGTGGCACAGAGCCTAGTGGAACAAACTGGAAAAAATCTCACAAGTGAGTGACAACCAGGAGAATGGGCTTTGGGAGGAACACTTGCAATTCACCTGAATAGATCCTTCTGATGTTCATCAATGTTGCTAAAAAAGAAATTAAAACAAAATTCTTTTTCATAGGACCGTACGTTGTTTTTGCTTTCTCTCGGACCAAGTAAAACTGGCTTCTTTAATAGTACATTTAACTAGAATAGCAATTATTTTAAACAGACTAATGTCTGCGGTTGTAATAGCTACCGGTATATACTCTCTTTTACCTATTAGTAAATGATCAGTTGATTTTTGAAATTTAAAAAAGTTACTACTTTGTTTACATGTCCCAAATTATTTTGATTTCCTTTCATCTTTTTGTGTGTAATTTGTAATGTAGATCATAATGTAAACTGATTTTCTATTTTTGATACTTGATTCTTAGTAATTTCTAATCATATTCTAAATTAAAAAAGACAAATGTTTGTTGATTTAACAATGTGAACATTTAAAGTGTTCGTTATATTCAGTATACATGGCAATCTCTGAATAGCATTGTAAGAATTGCAATATTTAACATCCACATAAAAGCAAATAAAATAATAAAGAAGTGCAGTAAAAAGTGAAGTTAATCCAAAAATTAGTTTAAATAAGTAGTTCATTAAAATACATATTTTAATTCTATTAACTATTTGCAGGTCTTCAAACTTAGATATTTTCTACCCATTTTTCGTATAGAGATTGTATTATTTCTAACAACAATTGTTTATATAATTTAAACATAAAATGCAACTAGCCATACTACAGTGGATTTAGAAAATAAGTACAAATTGAGAATAATAGTTTTTCTTTTTTAGAGCTGTGGTTCATATCCAAGTAAAAGATGCTAATGAATTTGCACCTGCTTTTAAAGAAGCATCTTATAAAGCTACAGTGACAGAAGGAAAGATCTACGACAGTGTATTACAGGTAGAAGCCATGGATGAAGATTGTTCTCCTCAATATAGCCAGATATGCAATTATGAAATTGTCACAACTGATGTTCCGTTTGCCATTGACAGGAATGGTGAGTGCTTGACATTTGACCATAATGCATTTTTTGGACTATATCCTATGAGCTATATTTCTAGAAAGCATTTATTTTTATATCAAAGTTGGAATTATGGTGGCTTATCTTGAAAAAAGAATTGGCTTCAGTTGATATATTTGTCAACCAATTGCAATCCACTTAAGACAATACTGCTTAGAATCAGTGCAACATTTTTCAGATTCTACTATTCCATCTGAATATCTACTGGATGCTTGTTTAGTATTCAAAACTTTTTTTTTTTGAATCACCTAGAGGATTTAATAAGAATTCCTCCTTAGAGAAAATTTATTTTAAATTTTAAATTAAAAAGCAAGGAGGAACCACTCTTTTCAGGCACCAGACTCAATTTAATGAAATAGTGAAAAAAATATTTTTGGGAAAAATAAATAAAAATAAAAATAATAACATCTTACAAGATTTTCATAGAGTCTCAATATATTTATCAAAAATATTGAAAGTATTTTGATGTTTCATATTATTACTAATGTATTAATAATGCCAACATGTTATAGGATTTCAATAATTTTAGATGTTTTTATTTTAAAAACTTTAAAGTAGAACATTAGCTATAAGATATCCAGTTTACAGATACTTCATTCCCAATGTTCCTGATTTTAGTTAACTGAATTTATTGTTTATTTTTTTGTCAGTGAGTTTAAAGTTCGAGGAGGCAAATGTACAATAATTGGTTTTTTTAAAGGAAAAACAGATGTCTTTTCCCTAGGTTGCATGTCAACCTTACTTTTTTCATTAATATATGATTGGATACATTCTGTGTTTAAATTATTATATCTTGAGTAGTTAAATGTACTAGTTTTTCTATAACACACATTCATGTAAAATTATTTCCAGGGTGCTGGAAATAATGAGGATTTTTATTTCTGAAATTCCATCAGTGGGTTACCAAAATTATAAATTGAAAATAAGTCCAGAGCTTTTTTCCCCCCTCTTAGAACCTTTTTACAGTATGTTGTATTGCTTTAGCAGAAGCAATTCCCCATTTGACATTGACCTCTACCTCTGTCTGAACTGCTTTTTCAAAGTGCATAACTAAGAGTCATAGGATAATGGAAAAAAGTTAGGACTGGTGAAATTCAGATGGCAGTTAGAAAAAATATATTCAATGACATTAAAATAATGTCACAGTAACAATACAGTTATGTAAAAACATCTTGATGTCATACACAGGTGGGTAACCTGCCTTTTACATGTGATGTATAAGGTAGCTACTATCATTTGCCAGACTAGGTGCTCTGCAGTTACTCATATTGGCCCTGTTCGCATTTCAATAGTTTGATTGAAAGACTGATACTTTGTATATTTCTATGAAAGAAGACATTCAATATAATTTAAATTATGTAATAAAGAACTATTAGTCTAGTTCTTTGTTGAAAGTGTTCTAAAACAAAGGATCATACAGCATACAGTAACTTCTAGATCATTTAAAGAGCTGTAATTTTTTATTTTAAAGCTTGCTTTTTTGAGCAATACAAATATTTTATCCTTGTTATCATGATTGTTCAGAATTAATTCTGGACAATATTTACCCACATTTTTCCATTTTCTGGAATATAAATACTTAGATTATGAATTTTATGAAGGAATTTTACAGAATAGCAGAGAAGAGAAAGCAAAAAAACAACAACTCACCTCCTACCTTTAGAGACCGAGCATCAACATGAATTTAGCAACAGTGAGTTGAACCTGTGGATTTCCTTGAAACCAGTATGACTGAGCTACAGCTGTTATGGAGCCAGATTAATGTGTAGATTAAACCTTCTGAGATATGATAGCATCATCCTACTGCAAAATTGATAATTCTCTTAATGGAAAGGATCCCCTTGGAAAGGATTGACATCATTTTGTGGATAAAAGAGATATTCTTGTAGAAGAAACCCAATGCCTGGATGATTAATCCATATCATTTCTGGTTAAGAATACTTTTCTAAAGGGCAGTAGGACTTTGGTTATGGACAATATGATCTTTATAAAAGTGCTAAAGTTAGGCTGGTCATAACCCACACTGGATTCAATGACACCGTGAAACATACTTGGGCAATTGTAGAAGTCAAATATAGGCGTCTAGATAAAGGCTGAAATCCAGAAACATGTGCTATGTTAGTATTCTAAGAAACGTTATCTGCCAATTAGTCAGGCACAGTTCATGAATGCTGATGTATAGATGAGACAGTGTTTTCAGGAGAGATGGATTTAAACTATTGAGCACTGGGGATTTGGAGGACATGTCAAATCCGTTGAGACAAATGGGTCTTGAACTGAAACTCTAATACATAACATCTGAAGGTGGTGAAGCTGGTTTAAATATATCCTTAAAGTCAACCAATTGTTATATTTGGCTTAATTTAAAATCAAATACTTTAAAATATAAAGTATTACAGTAGATTGGAGCAAAAAACCTTAATCACACAAACACTGACTGGAGATAAAAATACAATATATTATTTCAACATCTCATTTCACATTTATACTGTAGTCAGGATTGGCCCTAAGTTTGTCCCAATTGAAGCTTCACTACTACTTTACAGAACAACTGTAATCTGGGCATGCTGCTTGATTTCGCATACCATGTTTCCCCGAAAATAAGAGCCTGTATTTTTTTGAACCCGGAAATAAGTGCTTGGCCTTATTTTTGCATTTTTAAAATTATTTTGGAGGTGCAGGAAGCGGCAAGCATGGGACTGGATGTCCTGTCACCACTATCGCTTCCCTGTTGTTCGCACCGGCCACGCACCTTGTTGCTGCAGGTGCTGCTCATGGCTAGACCCAGCCAGGGGAGCGGCCTGCTAATGTGCAGCTGGCTGATGCTGCCCTGACATATCCTGCCATGGCCCATCTCCTACTCACCCATCCATCCAGTCCCCTTGCCTGCAAACTCCCGCTCCGTCCCCGTCTTTCCACTGGGCAACCCCCAGCAGCACTAGACACCACGTGCATCACCCTCCAGACTTGCTGCACTCAAGGAACAGTGCAAACTCACCACCCTTTCCCTCACTGCCCCTCCCATCCATTTTCCTCCCAGCCATCGCTTCAGCGTGTCCACAAAGCCCATGCCCACCCGCCTCCCTTTTTCACAGCGCTCCCTTTGTTCCCCACTGATCTTCCACCAACTCTCCCTATCCATGCCCGGATCCTCCCGTCTCTTTATTGAGGGGGGTGGAAGGTGGACCAGGGGAGAAGCGAGATGCACATCTTAGCTGACTTCCAGCTCCATCACGTTTCTCTCCGTTGTGTGCAGGGAAAAAAGTTGTATGGTTAAAAACAACTTCTCGCAAGTTCAATCAATTACTTCCAAATTCTGGAACTCATGAGAAGTTTTTTTAATAATAAGACCTCTTTTGCAAGCAGTATCCATTCTTGAGCCAGTCAAATTTGACATCAGTAGCCATGCTTTGGTTTCATTCCATCTTACTAATACAATGTGCTTACCCTTGACAAGTGCCTACAGACTTCAGGTGGAGCAAAATATGTCAACTAAGCTGCTAGCCAGTAACCAATGGACATTGTGCAATTTTGTTTCATGATACTTTGTTTATTCTTTTTTTGCTTGAGTGCCCCATGATGTTATAGCATGATATAAAATATTAGCTTCATATCATATATCATATCATAATATAACTCTATAGACCAATATTTCTATATGGAACAGTCTTTTGTTGCAATTTCTTAGCTTTGATTACTGTAATCTTATTTGTGAGCAATAAGATCATGAATACAGAACACTGCCCAACATTTAAAAGAAAAGAATAGTTCTTTATAGTTTGCAGTTACCACACTTACACTTGAACTCCATGAAGTTAGAGATCTCATTGGAAATATTTATTTCCTTTCTTTGTAGGCATTTTGTGGCTCTGGTGATCTTTCATGAATAATTAAAAGGCTTTTTAAAAACCAATCTTCTAAAGCATATATGTTAACAGTTGCAACTTTTTATTTAGCTTTAGGGGATATTAAGATTTATGTTATCATCAGGAGTTTATTCATTAAAAGCAGTGTGTTACTTGGGACTGTGGTTATAATGTAGGCCAACTGTACAGAGATTTCTTTTTAATGGTTAGAATGACTGCCAGACCTTGGAGGGTGAAGTAAGTTGTTAGCTATTTAGCTGTCACTAGAACGAGCTAGTTTCCTATATTGTTCTCTTGGAGGCTGTTTTCAAGCTGGCTAGAGTTGATGGAATGAGGTTTGGAATGAAACCTTATAGACTATGTTTGAAATTAAGTACATAGCTAGGGACTGCTTACTGAGGGTGCATGGAATATATCATTATGATACTGTGACCATCATTTATAAATTTATATATACCGCTCCAAACCTGATTGCAGAAAATATGACTTCAGCAACAGAGTGATCAATGCCTGGAATGCACTACCCGAGTCTGTTGTTACATCCTCAAACCCCCATAACTTTAACCTTAAATTGTCTTCTATTGACCTCACCCCATTCCTAAGAAGTCTGTAAGGAGTGTGAATAAGTGCACCAGCGTGCCTTCGTATCCATTTCCTGTGTTCATATTTATGTTTATTCTTATACCTATTATCTTTTAAATGATTTACAAATCAAATTATATATATATAAAATAAACGTGGACAATACCTTTCCTGTTAAAACTTAATTCTTCAATTGAAGAAGCGAGAAATCAGAGAACTGGGATTTTAAATATAAACAAGTCTGGATCTTTTTTTCCTCTTCAATTAGAAAAAGAACTATTTTCAATCAATTCCAAAATAGAAAAATATTAAAAAGGTGAATTTAAAAGCCTGTAAAAGTGTTGTGTATTTATGTAAACAGATTGTATGTATTGTTTATTTATTTATTTATTCCATTTCTATAGCTTTCTCAGTCAATGTCTCTGGGTGACCTATAATTTAAGAGAATATTAAAATTAAAAATGCTAAAACATTTTAAAGCCATAAAACCATTAAAACATTCAGTTTACAACATAAGTTAATCAAATGGAAAGTTTAATAATGGAAAGGAAAAGGAAATAACCAATATAGTAAAAAGGAAAGGAAGGATATCTGGAATAAAAATTAGAGATTGATACATTAAGAATCTGATATATGCATATGGAATTTAGAGAGCTTAATTAAGAAAACAAAATTAGAAAGTAAATATATAAAGATATTTTTTTAAAGAAAGTAATGTTAATCAATGTGCTTAGTGAACTACTCACAGTTGATGGTGAAGGAGTATGAAAAGCAAATTTTCATGGAATCTGAAACAGGTGAAAATGGACAATAAGGTAGAGTAGTAAAGAAAACAAAGATTAATTATAGGAAGGAAGGAAATAATTACTTTGGGCAAATTCATGAAGTCTAGGGGTATTTAATGACAGTGAAGACAGAATATTAAAGGAATGGTCTTTCAAAATGAATGACTGTGAAGATAGAACAACGACAAACAATGAGAGATAGACACCTTCAAATCATTGCTTGATAATAGTTACTCTCATGTGAACTGTAAGAAGAACCAATTTGGGCCAAGTAAAAGCTTAATCTTCCCTTTAGCTGAAAATAGAAATCCAGTTTTCTGATGATAGATATGGATTTTTTTCTTTTTTTTTTGCAAACTAAGTGAAGTATTGGTCAAATTTACCATAAATATTGACAAAAGCTTTTAGCAACCAAAATAAATCTTGCCAATGATGTAGAAGTGAGGAAACTCGAGATGCAACAACAAGAAGAAACTAAACCTCCCAATTGCCATTGTTCTTGATAATAAGTCCAGTCTTTGGCCATTTCCAATACATTCAATTATTATTATTATTATTATTATTA